>MDKI01166774.1:0-14230 GCA_005239505.1 Nicotiana paniculata
AAAATCCTATATTACTTGTCGACCACGTACACTTGCGTGTGCATTGGGAAATCGACCAACAAGAATCCCTCTACAAAACGGCGATAGTACCCTGCCAAACCAAGAAAACTATGAATCTCGGTAGTTGATGACGGTGTAGGACAGCTCTGCACCGCCTCTATCTTCTTCGGATCAACCTGAATATCCTCACTGGACACCGCGTGCCCCAAGTAAGCTACTGAATCAAGCCAGAACTCACACTTCGAAAAAATTTCATACAACCTCTTCTCCGTCAGAGTCTGAAGCACAATCCTCAAATGCTGCTCATGATCTTCCCGAGATCGGGAATACACCAAAATGTCGTCAATAAACACAATGACGAAGGAGTCAAGATAAGGCCGGAACACACTGTGCATCAAGTGCATAAAGTCCGTTGGGGCATTGGTCAGCCCGAATGACATAACCAGAAACTCATAATGACCATATCTAGTCATGAAGGCAGTCTTTGGGATGTCGGGTCCCCGTATCTTCAACTGATGATAGCCAGAAATTCTTGGAAAATACCCTAGCACCCTGCAACTGATCAAACAAGTCATCTATGCGATCCAAGTGATATCGGTTCTTCACTGTAACCTTGTTCAGCTACCGATAATCAATACACATACGCATAGAACCATCCTTCTTCTTCATAAACAACACCGGTGCACCCCAAAGTGACATACTAGGCCGAATGAACCCCTTATCTAGGAGTTCCTGAAGTTGATCCTTTAATTCCTTCAACTTTTCTGGTGACATACGATAAGGTGGAATAGAAATAGGCTGAGTGCCTAGCACCAGGTGAATACCAAAATCAATGTCCCTGTCAGGTGGCAGGTCTGCAGGAAATACGTCCGGAAAATCATGGACCACAGGAACCGAATCATTAGCGGGAGTCTCACCACTAACATCCCTCACAAAATCCAAATACGATAAACACCCTTTTTCAACCATACGATGAGCCTTCAGGTAATAAATAACCCTACTAGGCACATACTCAGAAGAACCTCTCCACTCAACCCTCGGAGATTTTTGCATAGCTAAGGTCACGGTCTTAGCATGACAATCAAGAACAACATGACACGGATATAGAAAATCCATGCCTAATATCACATCAAAATCAACCATGCTGAGTAACAATAGGTCCACTCGGGTCTCCAGACCCCCAATAGATATCACACATGACCGATGCACATGGTTCACAATAATAGTATCGCCCACCGGAGTCGACACATGAACCGATGCATCTAGAGACTCATGGGGCATATCCAGAAAATGGGTAAAATATGATGAAACATAGGAATATATAGAACCAAGGCTAAATAAGGGCAAAGCATCTCGGCGACAGACTGAGACAATACCTGGGATCACTGCATTGGAGGCCATAGCATCTGGTCTGGCTGTAAGTGCATAGATACGAGCCTGGCCTCCACCTGCATGGCCTCCCCCTCTAGGGCGGGCCCTGGCGGCCTGACCCCCACCCCTAGCTGTCTGGGCGGGTGTTGAAGTAACTGGAGCTGAAGTCGAGGGATGGCCCCTCTGCTGAGAAGAACTACCAAAACGACGGGGAAACTGTCTCCATATGTGCCCAAACTCCCCGCACTCGAAACAACTCCCCAAAGCTGGACACGGGGACTGAGAGGAACCCCTGGCACCAGAATGGCCACTAGAAAATACATGCATAGAGGAACTCTGAACTAATGGTGCTCGAGCTGCACTCTGGGCTGGAAATGCACTGAATGAAGAATGGCCCGGCTGAGAACTGCAGGGACCATGCCCCGAAGATGCACCACTATAGGCTGGGGGGACCGACTGAGGAGTTCTAAATGAACGGCCTTTACCATGTTGAAACTACCCTCTGGAAGAAGCACCACTAGAACTACCAGACCCACGAGGCCTCTTGGCCTCCCTCTCTTCTCGCTCCTGGCGGCGAACTGACTCAATATCTCGATCAATATCAACAACCTGCTCGAAGGTAGAACTTGATACCCTCTCCCTAGTCATCAAAAGGCGGAGCTGATAAGTGAGGCCATCCACGAACCTCCTAATCCTCTCCCTATCAGTAGGGACCAACTCGGTGGCATGACGAGCTAACTCTGAAAACTGCATCTCATACTGCGTCACTTATAGCTCCCCCTAATGCAGCTGCTCAAACTGCCAACGATGCTCCTCCCTGTGAGATTAGGGAACATACTTCTCCAAGAAGATAGTGGAGAACTACTGTCAGGTGAGGGGTGTTGCACAATAGGACTACGCCTCTCAAAGGACTCCCACCAAGTAAAAGCAGCCCCCAGAAAACTAAGAAGTAGCAAACGAGACCGCACTGGTGTCGAGAATCCCAGCAGTACCAAGCATCCTCTGACACTTATCCAGAAAACCCTGGGCATCCTCGCCCTCGGCACCACTGAACTTTATACGTTCAAACCCTGAGTAAAATCTTGGATGGCCCAATCATCTGCGGTCAGGGGTAGGTCCATGCGTTCTAGCTGGAATCGAGATACGAAATCTCTGATCATTCGTTGTCTTTCTGCTTCACTTTGAAGAGGTCCGACTTGCTAGTCTCGGCCTTTATTTCTCCGGCGTGTGCTTTGACGAAGGAATCTGCGAGCATGGAAAAGGAATCAATGGAATTGGGTGGCAAATTGTGGTACCATATCATTTTCCCTTTCGATAAAGTCTCTCTGAACTTCTTCAATAAAACAGACTCAATCTCGTCATCCTCTAAATCGTTTTTATTTATTGTCCATGTGTAAGAAGTGACATGCTCATTGGGGTCGGTTGTCCCATTGTACTTGGGAATTTCTGGAATTTCTTTGGGATGGTCTTAGGAGCCGAACTTGGGGGAAAGGCTTCTGCACGAACTTCTTTGATTGCAAACCCTTCAGAATCGGTGGTGCCCCCCATATTTGGATTGTACTTGGGAATTTCTGGCATTTCTTTGGGATGGGCTTAGGAGCCGAACTTGGGGGGAAAGGCTTCTGCAGGAACTTCTTCGATTCCAAACCCTTCAGAATCGGTGCTGCCCTCGGTATTTGGTCAACCCGGGATTTATAAGTTTATACCTTTTTGTCATTTTCTTCAATCTTTTTCTCCCTCGATTCAATTCGCTTTGTAATCTCTTCGAACATCTTCATAATGGTGGGGTCAGTCTATGATTCATTCACGTTTGACCTCTTCGATACTGGTTTGGCCCTGGGAACAACTTCTGGTGAGGGCTCGGGTTCAACCCTGCTCGGTGCTCGGTTTTGATTTTGGAGTTGCGCTATGGCAGCTTGCTGAGCCTGTAACATTTCAAATATTAGTCAAAGGCTAACTCTGCCATCTTCGCCACCCTGTGTGTCTTGACCGGCTGGTCGAGCGTCTCTGGGGATGATACTCTCGGGATCGACGCCTAGATTTGCATTTAGGTCGACATGAGAACTAACATCGATGAGATTTGCAACCGGTACCCCTCGAGGCCAGCCTGAGGTACTTCGATCCCCGGGGCGGCTATATTGTCATTTTCTCCATGAAAACGAGGTCGTTGTCGGTGTGTGTGGGTATTGTTTGTGAGTTTGACATGCTAATCCTGAAATCAAAAACACTTACGAGAACAAGCATAAAACAGTGTGTTATAAGAATTAATACCAGGAAATCACTATTATTCTTAGCCCCGCGGTGGGCGCCAAACTGTTTATCCTTAAAATCGGATAACAATTAAACTTATAAGTTATTTTAAAGACACATGAATTCACCTATTACTAATTGATAAATGCGATGATTAATGATATAAATTAATAGGAATATAAAGCAAACCAG
The DNA here is from genome assembly GCA_005239505.1 of Nicotiana paniculata. Classification (NCBI taxonomy): domain Eukaryota; kingdom Viridiplantae; phylum Streptophyta; class Magnoliopsida; order Solanales; family Solanaceae; genus Nicotiana; species Nicotiana paniculata. Next base: position 3,814 of record MDKI01166774.1, read on the forward strand.
TATTGAAATGCGATTCGGTCCTCGAGCTAGATCGCCCTCGAACCGGCTGAAAATTAAGTAATATGAACTGAACTTAAGAACAAGAGAGTTTAAGAGAGAAAAGAGTACTATATTTCTTTGATGTGCGAATGTTGGATGATTACAAATTACTAGAACCACTCTTTATATAGTAGAGGAATTCCACTTATGGTACAATTCTAATTAAAGAAGAAAATCCCATAATTAGCTAAATAATTGTTATTGATTTGATCCGTTCCGAGATTTTTGCCACGATCCTCGACCGGTCATGGATATCTCGGCTTTTCGTTATTATGCTATCTTCGGTCTTGCTCGATGTCTATCCCATTTGGTCTCGATCATCACTGGTCTCGATCTCGACTGGTACTTCGAACCCCGAGCTCGATGCCTTATTCTCATGTCTCGGTCTGATATAATACGGGGCTGATCCTCGGCCCACCATCCTGGCCTCGATCAATCAATAAAATCGGGTGATCCAAACATCTTTCACCACTTTAAGGCATCAGATATAGCAAATTTTGTTCCATTGTTAAGCAACCTAGGGTGTCATTTTTATTCTCCAACAATAGTTTATATTAATTTTTTGAATAACAAACACAATACCAAATAATTTCATTAAACTATTCCTTAACAAACTAAGTAGGACTAATAATACTCATGTGATTCTTCAACATTATTAAAGGGAGGGGGCTCGACCTGAAGCCTCTAAATAGAGTCCCACATTTGCCTCCCCGGTTCCACATGCCCTTATTAGTAAAGGCTCCCATTGGGAGAAGTAGAAATTGTTGAGCGAGGGACCCAATCTCTAGCATTCTCATTCAATATTAATGTTGTCTTATTTATTTCCTTTATTTCTACTAGTTTTTGTATAAGCAATTTGCAGGAAGTAAACGAAGTCTTTTATTTTGAAATCCACTCCTAAAGTCACATTGTATATGATCAAAACGGGTTTTCCCTTCGTATGACTAATCGAAACTAGAACATGATAGGTCCAGGTTCAGCCTCGTGTTATATCGAGCCATGGTGCGAAGTTAGATTGATGAGCTTGTAACCTAGAGAGAGATAAGGTTCGAGATCAACCAAGATCGAGACCAAGCAAAATAGAGATCGAGCAAGACCGATGGAAGTTTACCTAGTCAAGTCACGGGAAGCCGAAATATCCGTAATCGAGTAAGGATCACGGAGGAAATCTCGGCACGTATCAAGATGAGGATGATTAATTAGCCAATCATAAGATTTCTTACTATGTTTAGATTTCTAACAAAAGTAGGGCTCCCCTACTTTATAAAGGGGTCTGATCATTTGTAAAACACGCTACATTTATGCAATACAAAGCAGTACACTGCCTTCTTTGAGCTTTCAATATTTTGTTACTTTATTCATAGATCAGTAGAATATTCACTTGGTTTGAGGGTGACCTAACTCGAGGGCCAAAGATATACGATTCGTTTGCTTTGCATCTATTTATTTTTACAGTCAATTTCAATATCAATTTGTATATTTTCTCAGTTTGTGTCGAGCTATTTAACAGATCCTTAAAACTACGTATAAATTCAATTGTTACATGTTTTTAGGGTAAATAGTTTGGATCCCACCATGGGGCCAAGGATAATAGTGATTGCCTGGTACTAACCTTCGTAACACACATTATTTTACACTTGTTCTTGTAAGTATCTTTGATTCTAGGATCAACATGTCAAACTCTCAAGCAGCACCCGTACACATGGACAATGACCTCGGTCATCATGATGAAAATGACAACATGGCCACCCCAGAGAATGAGGTATCTCCAGTTGACCTCAATGGAGTTCCGGTCATAGACCCAATTGACTTCAGCTCCCATGTTTCCATTAATGCAAATTTGGTCGTCGATCCCGAGAGTAGCATCCCCAAGGAGGCCGATCAAAGCACACAAGAAGATGAATAAAGCAGAATCATCCCTCGGGTGATCTTCGAGATGTTGTAGGCTCAACAAGCTGCAATAGCACAACTCAAAAACCAGAACCATACACCAAGAAGGATCGAGCCCGAGCCTTCCCGAGAAGTTGTTCACAGGGCCAAATCAGTATCAAGGAGATCTAATGGAAATGAATCAAGGACCGATACCGCAATCATAAAGATGTTGGAGGAACTAACAAAGCGAGTTGAGTCATAGGAAAAGAAGATCGAAGAAAATGACAAGAATGTGGAAACCTATAACTCCAAGGTTGATCAAATCCTGGGGGCACCACCAATATTGAAGGGTTTGGATTGAAAGAAGTTCGTACAAAAGCCTTTCCCACTGAGCGCGGCACCGGAACCGATCCCCAAGAAGTTCCACATGCTAGAAATTCCTAAGTGTAATGGAACGACCGACCCCAACGAGCATGTCACTTCTTACACATGTGAAATTAAAGAGAATGATCTGGAGGACGACGAGATCAAATCCGTATTATTGAATAAATTCGGGGAGACCCTATCAAAGGTAGCGATGATATGGTACCATAATTTACCACCCAACTCTATTGATTCTTTTGCCATGCTTGCAGATTCTTTTGTTAAAGAACACGTCGGAGCCATAAAGGTCGAGACTAGGAAGTCAGACCTCTTCAAGGTAAAGTGGAAAGATAATGAGATGCTCAGAGAGTTCGTGTCTCGGTTTCAAATGGAACAGATGGATATACCACCGGTCGCTGATGATTGGGTCATTCAAGCCTTCACTCAAGAACTAAATATATGAAGCTCAGTGGCTTCACAACACTTGATTGAATACCCAGTTGTTACCTCGGCCGGTGTGCATAATCGGTACCAATCAAAGATTAGAGTCGAGGAAGACCAGCTGGGGACTTCTTCCGAATCTGTTTATCCTATTAGGATCGTCAATAGAGTCAAAAGGGACATTGACCGATAACCACGGTCAAAAAAGGATCGTTACCATCCTTATAATGGAGATCGCAGAGGCAACGGAATTGAGCGCAACCCTGTTCGAGGTGAGAAGAGAAATAATCGAGGCCAGAGCTCTTGAGGGATTATGAGAAAGAATGGTTTAGATAGGAATGTCGGGCCCAAAGAAGCACCTCGTCTGTCAAAATATAACTTCAATGTTGATGCATCCGCCATTGTATCGGCTATCAGACGCATCAAGGATACTATATGGCCTCGACCTCTGCAGACTGATCCATCCCAGAGAATCCCAACCAAATGTGCAAGTATAGTGGCACCCATAGGCATAGAACGGAAGATTGCAGACAGCTGGGGGAGGAAGTAGCACGGTTATTCAACGACGAGCACCTTCGGGAATTTTTAAGTGATCAAGCCAAAAATCACTTCAGAAATAGAGATTCCAACAAACAGAATGAGCAAGAAGAACCACAACACTTCATTCACATGATTGTTGAGGGGGTTGATATTCCCCAAGGACCAGTATTAAAGCGCACCAAGGTGTCGATCACGAAGGAGAAGCAAACTCGGGATTACAAACTAGAAGGAACCTTGTCTTTCAACGACGAGGACGCAGAAGGGATCATGCAACCCCACAACGACGCACTGGTAATATCTGTACTTATGAATATGACTCAAGTTAAACATGTTTAAATTGATCCAAGTAGTTCGGCCAACATCATTCGAGCCTGGGAATAGCTCCATATGGTGGTTCTGGTCTTAGGAGCGCGTCCAGATGTTATTTGGAGGTCCATAGGTCATTTCGGGGTCATTTGGAGAAACTTGGAAATTGAAGATTTTTAGGAAGTTTGACCGGGAGTGAAATTTTTGATATCGGGGTCGGATTCCGATTCCGGGAGTGGGAATAGGTCTGTAATGTCATTTATGACTTGTGTGCAAAATTTGAAGTAATTCAGGATTGATTTGATACGCTTCGGCGCAAATTATAGAATTCAGAAATTTCATAACTCATAATTCGCTTCGAGGCGCGATTCGTAGTTTTGGCATTTTTTGATGTGATTTGAGACCTCGACTAAATTCTTATCATGTTTTGGGACTTGTTGGTATGATTTGACGGGGTCCCGAGGGGCTTGGGTGTATGTTGGATCATTTGTTGAGAGACTAGTAAAGTTAACAAATTCGGAGTTTGACCATGGTCAATATCGGGTAGGTTCTAGATGAGCTACGGGGTGGTTTCAGATCATTTCAGAGAAATTTGGGATTGCTGATTTCTGGTGAGACACTGTTCATTTGCAATTGCAAACACTGTTCATCGCAGTTGCAAACATTATTCATTGGAGTTTACTGTTCATTCGCAAATGCGAAGTTTTTTTCCGCAAATGCGAACCTGGGCAGATTGTTTTAAATCGGGATTTTGCTCATTTCACTCATTTCTCTCTTGGTTTGGGCTATTTTTGAGAGATTCAAGAGATATTTTCATCATCTATTGCAAGGTAAGTAATTCCCGCATATTATTAGCTAACTACATGGATTCTACAAGGATTTAACCATGAAAATTAGTACAAATTGTGAGATTTTGAAAGAAACCTAGAAATTGGTATTTTTGGACTTTTACCACGAAATTAGACATGGAATTAGGAATAAATTATATATTTGAGTTCGTGATGTTATGGGTAAAGTTTATCTTTGAAAATATTTGGAATCCCGGCACGTGGGCCCGAGGGTTGACTTTATTGACTTTTCGAGCGGGGTTTGGAATTATTTAATTGATTGATTATGGGTACTAGAGTATATTTTGATTGGTTTCTACCTTTTTGACTAGTTTTTGGATCGACGAGCATCAATTTGAGTTGTTAGAGAGGCTTTGGAGTCGGTTATGGAACTTCGGAGCGAGGTAAGTCTCATGTCTAACTCTGTGACGGGGAAACTACCCCTAGGTGATGTATTTGATATGTGCTACTTGTTGCGGGGACTACGTACGCACCGGGTGATGAGAGTTTGTACGTAGATAAATCCATGTTATTGTTTGGATAGAGTTAGGTTCACACCATGCTAGAGTTGTACTATTTGAGCAGTCCCTTGCCTATTAAATTCTTTATGTTACATTACAACTTGAGACTAGATTTGTGTAGAGCGATAGACTCGCTATTGTATAGATTCGACGGGCTTCGTGGTTAGCCGCGAATAATTTTACTCCTCTTACAGATATCTCCTGCGTTATGCACTCATCGAAAGGTTTCCTCAAATATCCTTATAACGCACATGTCCCTTCGTGACTGGGGTCAAGGACCCGTCAAAGCTTCTTATTCTAATGGGATCGGGCCGTTTGCCTCGGCATGATAGATACATATATGGTTCGTGTCGTTCGACCCTTGGTAGTGCGCACATCTTATGGGATCGAGTCGTTCTTCTCGACAGGATTATGTACCTTTCAAGCCCCAACCTCGGGGAGCACGACCGGCGCTCAACCGAGTGGACCTGGTCGAGCAAGCCTGTTAGACGCTTTCTACCCAACTCACTTATGATCAAGAGAAGGCATGTTTTCATTAATTAAACAGTAGGAAGATCTTATATATACATTACTAAATCATTTCATTTTGTTACATCATTGTTAAGTTTCAAAATACATACATTTTTCTGATTGAGTGGAACAAGAGTCCAAAACACAACATAATCAGTTTGGCTTTTCTAGCACCCATATATAACCCACATAGTATCTACGGAGCCTCTAAAGATATAAAAGAGTGTAAGATGGTGCCGACAACAAGGCCTCGACTATACCTCAAAAACATGACAACAATATAAACAAAAGATATAATACATGACCCCGGAATGAAGTGGGGCTCACCGAGCCCGCTGAGAAGAGGATGCAGCACTATTTGTGATCAATTGTCCTCTATGGAACCACCTACATCCATTTAAAGATGCAGCGCCCCTGGAAAAAAGTACGTTAATATTGTTGAATAGTAGTAGTATGTAAAACTAAAACACTATCTCAATAGAATAAATAGTAATACAAGGGACACAATCAAGAAAGCAATATGGGCTGCAAATAACACAAAAACATCAAGTTAAGGATCACATAGATTTTCAAATCAATTTTCGCGTAATTAGGTTGGGTGATTCTTGGTGCCAATGTGCCACAATCCACAATACCACCGTGTTTTTACATGAAGTCCGATCTCGGCCCGATCGGCTAAGCCATCTCATTTGAGATATCAACCATATTCACAATTTCATCCATAATACCACCGTATTTTTATACGGAGTCCAATCTCGGCTCGATCGGCTAAGCCATCTCATTTGAGACATCAACCATATTCACAATTTCATCCACAAAACACCGTATTTTACACGGAGTCCGATCTCGGCTCGATCGGCTAAGACATCTCATTTGAGACATCAACCATATTCACAATTTCATATTTCTTTCCCATCTTTTCAATGCATTGGCTCGAGTGGCCCCAGTTATAAATTTATTCTTGGCGCTTGGCCGTATTACACATTTCACACTTTCATTTCTTTACTTTCCAATGATCACCATAAGTTCATTAGTTATGGAAACTTTAAGCACAACGGTTTCCCCCCAAAGAATGGGGTAACTAGTAATAGAAACACATATCAAGATCATAAACAATCACTACACAATTTATTCTTACAATTCTCTTTCCCAGAAATGACCACGTGCAATTTCAATACCTGTGTATAATGACTCGAATCACACCGGATATATTTATAAAGCAAAGAATTATTTAAAACAGCCACTTATGGGCATAAAGTGAGTACAAAAGCTTTTAGGCAATTCATTTTTTTGATGTCATTTATGAACAGTTACGTCGAGGCTCATTTCATGATCTGTCTCACATTTTCTCATTTCATTGGCATCACTAGTCACAATTAGAACTAAGTTCTTGGCACGTTGGCCACACTCTATTTTCCCAATTCACTTATTTCATTTTCAAGCATCACAGATTATCAACAACAGGATATTTTCAATCAAGGCTTTACGCACACATATGAGCAATTAAGTGTCTCAAGCATATTGAATTTTTCTCACACAATTTGGCATACTAGATTTCATTTGGAACACGACTCAAGCCATAACATTTTAATACGCAAATAAAACTTTGAACATATATTTTTTGACATAAGGCTCATTTGGAATAGTCAAATTTATAGGAAAAAATCCGAAATATAGAAATTGGGAATCTTTAGCCAACCATACTTGAACTCACAGGAACATTATGAAATTCGATTCTAAGAGAGAAAGTTTACCCAACATACCTCAAATTCGCCTCTTAATGGTACTACAATGATCCACTACACTAAAAAACTTCAATCTACAATAACAACATCCAATGGGAATAATATTTGTAACAAATTCCATAGTTTAGGCCATTTAGACACTTTATCAAATACCTAGTAGGTATAAATCTCTACATCTCTTAACCATAGAATTATTTCATCCCACTACCCCCATTTACCAATAATTTATCCCACCATCATTCTTAAACAATTTATAACTTCCAACATCACATACATGACCATCCATCCACACCCAACCAATAAAATGCCATCAAATAATCGTCTTTCAATCTCTAAATGGTTAAGTTTTTAAATTGGGAACTCATGACTTCCAATCACCATCCTGTAGGTTCCAATACCCAATTCTTACTTATATTCCCATACTAAACTCATGCATGTAAGTCTAAGGGTGTAGGATTACCTTTTGGAAGATATCTTGCAAAACCCTCCTTAAGTTCTTGAGGAAATTTCTTTAAAATCTAAGGATTTCATGGTGGAATGAGTTATTTCTAGTAGGGCAATGATAGTATTTACACCAATATAATAGGGATTTCTTACCTTGAAGATGGGAGGAGTTGGGTGTTGAGATAATGGAGATAAACTCTAAAATTCGTCCAAGTGAAATGGGGGAAATGAGCCCACGAAATGACTTAAAAAGACATGAAGATAGGGTGCGCCCAGTCTCGCGAAGTGAGCCTCACTTTTCTGCCCACAACATACAAGGGAACACCGCGCCCGGTATGCCGAAGTGACCCTCACTTTTCTGTCCGCCAAAATAACCGGTGATCTAACTTTGGTAATTTGATCATAACTTTTAGTAGGAATGTCCAAATGATGAACGGCTTGATCCGTTAGAGACTAGACTCAAAGAGCTACACTCCAGAGGCAAAATTCATTGGGAATATATTATATTATTAGATTTATACCCGTTCAAATTCAAGTGTTGTGTAAATTTGGACACCTATTCCACTTAACATTCCCAACTGGTTCCAAACAACTTATTCCCACTTACAAACCTCCTTAATATACCGCAAAAAACTCTCCATATGTATTTTGAAGTCAAAATAATATGGTTCTATCCCATAGGTCTCCTTTAATACTCGGATATGTTATTCCCAAGTACCATTGGCTCACTTTAAAAATCTAAATCAATAGGAAATTTAACGGGTCCTTACAGTACCACACTTCCATGGGAGCAAGCCATTTTACGCTTCCCCATAAGTGTTTACTTCTTAAATTATCTGTCTTATTGGACCACTAGTAAGTGTCGATGTCAATCCCTCGTCACTAAGTCACTACTTCTCTAGGGTTAGGCTAGATACTTACTGGGTAAGCGTTGATTTACGTACTCATGTTGCACTTTCTGCACTTATTGTGCATGTATACATATATGTTTCTGATGGTCCTCTTGGTGCAGAAGAGTGGTTGTTGCGGGGACTTCACAGTGCGTTGCACTTCCTTGATACGATCCGCAGCATACATAGTCTCCATAAGAGTTATTTATACTCCCCTTCTAACTTGTATTTCAGACGGATGTTGTATTATTGTTGTATTCATTATTAGATACCCATGCACTTGTGATACCAGGTTTTGGGGGTTCTTACAGGATTTTTTATTATTGTAGTTCGTGTAAATATTATCACCTACCCTGTAATTTCCATTTCATACTCTTTAATTAATGAAAATTGTGATTTCAAATATTGAAAGGAGTAATAAAGTTACTCATTCACCGTTGGCTTGCCTGACGGCTGTGTTAGGCGCCATCATGACTTTAGTGGATTTTGGGTCGTGATAGTGCATTTATCCAAGCAAGGCAACAACTAGGAGATACCCGTCATTCACTGGGCAGAAATGCTTTAGAAATTCTAGTATGCTTCAGAGATTGGATAAGATCATAACGGCGAAATCAAGGGTGTGAAGAGGTAGATAAAGTGGAGGACCAAGAAATTTGAGATATAATGGTCTATGGTTCCGATTCAAGCAATGTTGGAAACCAAGAACCTCATGCTGACATGGATGAAATTATAAAAATGATGCAAGCATGTGATATGTAACGACCCGACCGGTCGTTTTGAGCTCTAGCACGTCATTCTGGGGTTTGAGGCTGCAAGCAGCTTTGTTTCAGGTGTTATGACTTGTAGGTGTGGTCAAAATTGAACTTCGGGAAGTTTAGAGTTGTTTTGGAAAGAAAATTCTCATTTCAGAAGCCTTAAGTTGGAGAAATGGATTAAGAATGAATTTTTGATTAAACGACCTCCGAATCAGGATTTGAAGATTCCAGCAGGTTCGTATGATGATTTTGAACATGGGTGTATGTCCGGCTCGGGGTTTGGATAACCCGGGAGCATTTCGGCGTATATTGTGAAAGTTAGCATTTTAGAAGGATTTCATGAATTTGGTCTTGAAGTGCATTTCAATGAGGTTGATGTCCGTTTGGGATTCCGAGTCTGGGAATAGCTCCGTATGGTTATTCTAGAGTTGGGAGCACGATCGGAAGTGAATTTGGATGTCCGTAGGTCATTTTGAGGTCATTTGGCTAAAGATAGAAATTTGAAGGTTTTTGAGAAAACCGACCGGAAGAGGAAGTTTTGATATCGAGGTCGGAATGCGATTCCGGAAGTTAGAGCAGGTCCGTAATTTTGAATATGACTTGTGTGCGAAATTTGAGGTCAATCAGACGTGATTTGATAGGTTTTGGCATCGGATGTAGAAGTTGGAAAATTCTAAGTTCATAAAGTTGGAAATTGGGTGCAATTCGTGGTTTCGATGTTGTTTGATGTGATTTGAGGCCTCGAGCAAGTCCGCACTATGTTTTGGAACAGGTTGGTATAATTGGACGAGGTCCCGGGGTCCTCGGGTGGTTTTCGGGTGGTTAGTGGATCAATGTTGAAGTTGAAGAAGGCTGAAGATTGTTGTCATCTCGTGTAACCGCACCAGCGAGGCTTTGACTGCAGGTGCGGAGCCGCAGGTGCGAGTTCTGGGCTGGAGCTGAGGAGGCCGTAGGTGTGGAATATGGGTTGCACCTGTGGAAGCGTATGTGCGAAGAATGGACCGCAGAAGCGAGAAATGCTGGGTTTTGAGTCAGAGTCGCACCTGCGATGGAATTTCCACAGGTGCGGAGCTGCAGGAGCGGCTATTGGACCGCAGGTGAGAAGGGAGGCCTGGGCAGAATGTTTTAAAGACGGGTTTTTGTCATTTCTCACCCATTTTTCAT
>ML301370.1:0-19662 GCA_005239505.1 Nicotiana paniculata
GAGTTGGAAAATCTGGTGTGTTGTGCTGTTTCTGGTGTCCAGTCGTTTCCTCTCCGCGATCGCGGTGTGTTGCACGCGATCACGATGTGTAGCCTAGGGAGGGGGTCAATTTGCTCTGCGCGATCGCAAAGAGTTGAGTGTGAACGCAGAGCCTCAGGGTTTAACTCTACGCGATCGCAATCCCTTGTTCGCGATCGCGTAAGTCTCTTGTGGGTTGGGGGTTAGGCAGCAATTTGTTCTATGCGATGGCGATCTCTCATTCGCGATCGCGTGGGTTCACATTCTTGTTCTCTGCCATCGCAGTCCCTTGTTCGCGATTGCGTAATCTTAACACCCAGCACTCTCCGCGATCGCTGCTCCTTTTCCTCGATCGTGTAGAGTAAAAATCACCCAGTGTATTTAAAGTCTTAAAAATAGAATGTATTTTGGGATTTTCTTATTTCACACATTCTCTTCTTCCTCAAACCCCCATTGACGACCTCCAAGCTAGTTCTCCTCCATAACCACTTGGGTAAGTGACTTCGACTCAAATTTCTTCTATTTTTCCTTCATCAACACTAGAATCTGGGCCTACAATCATGAAAACAAGTAGAAATTAGGGGATTTGGGTAGAGTTAGGGATTATGGGATTTTGGGTAATTCAACCTCAATTTGGGGTCGGATTAAAAAACAAAACATATATTTGAACTCGTGGGGGTATGGGTGATGGGGTTTTGGTCCGAGTCTCGTGTTTGAACCGAGCGGGCCCGGGTTCGGATTTTGGTATTTTTGGAAGAATGCTAGAAAATGGATAATTAAGCTATGGGATCGATTTATTGAGTCATTATTGATATACTTATGTTAATTATGTCTAGATATTGTTGTTCCGGAGTTGAATCCAAAAGGAAAGGCGGTGTTAGAGGCTTGTTTGCTATTTTTGGATCTGAGGTAAGTGTCTTCTGTAACTTTGGTGAGGGAATAGGTATCGCATGCTATGTGCTAAGTGTTTATCATGTCCAATACATAGGTGAGGTGACGAGTACCTATGCATTGTGTGTCAATCTTGCCCTTGAGTCCATTTTTTTATGAGACTCTTGTCTTTACTTCCATATCCATTGTAATATGAATTTATCTCTATTTGGAAGTTGATTGTTGTTGAAAATCCTCGTTGATGAACTTGTGATGTAATGGACCTATTGAGGACCCAACTGTAAAGGATATACTTGAAAATTTTGGTTATAGCTGATACTTGCCCGACAATTTGTTATGATAATGAGTGAAATTTTCCCATTGCCGGGTGATCATGATTTGTGATTCCAGTATGTTGCATTCCTTGCTATTTTGATAATTGACATTGCATTGGTGAGGAAGAGTTTAAAGCACGAAAGGTGATGTCGTGCCATGACTTACATTGATCACGAAGGGTGATGCCATGCCATGATTTACATTGATTACATCATACATTGCATAGTGAGGAAGAGAGTAAAAGCACGAAGGGTGATGTCGTGCCATGATTTATATTTAAAAGCACGAAGGTTGATGTCGTGCCATGTTTTGCCATGTTTACATTGTCATACATGATACATTGCATAGTGAGGAAGAGAGTAAAAGCACGAAGGGTGATGTCGTGCATGAATCATGTTATTTTACATCTTACATTGCATTGTGAGGAAGAGAGTAAAATCACGAAAGGTGATTCCATGACATTCATTACATTTCTGGCATTATATTTATTTCATTAGCTTATTTCTAATAAATTGCCTTCTTGTTTGTTCCTATATTCTTAATTAACTGCTCTATCTCACCTGTTACCATATTGGTTGCTCCCGTATTCCCTAACGTAATTGTTTATATCTTGATTTATTGTTCCACGACATATATATGTTGTAAATAGGACAAGGTAACGTTTGTTGTGAAGTCTAACCTCGTCACTACTTCGGTCGAGGTTAGGCTCGGCACTTATTCAGTACATGGGGTCGGTTGTACTGATGCTACACTACACATCTTATTGTTGTGCAGTGACCGCATTCGGACCCAGTGGACAGCATTGAGGGAGTCTCCTCCAGTCCACCTTAGGGGCTTCAAGGTATACCCACTAGCGTTTGTGGGCTTTGGCATCTCTCCTATCCCTAGCTTTTCATTTTTGTCTTGTTTTTCCCCTAGTTTTCAGAGACAGCCATGTATTTTCCTTTCAAACTTTGTATTTAGAACTCCTATAGACAGTTCGTGAGTTTGTGACTCCAGGTTTTGGGAAATTATTGCGACGTTGTATTATGTTGTTTGTACTTAGTTTTGAAACTTTATTTATTTCCGTTGTTAGGTTGTGAACTATTTTCTTTTGCTTATTCTGTTAATTTGGTGTTATTATGTTAGTTTAACTGTACACGTTGGCTTGTCTAGCGGGTTCAACGTTAGATTGCATCACGGCCCGATGGTGGGATTTCGGGGTGTGACAAGTTGGTATCAGAGCGCTAGGTTGCTTAGGTCTCACAACTCACGGACAACTTGGTAGAGTCTGAGGGATCGGTACGGAGACGTCTGTATTTATCCCCTAGACGCTGCAAAGTTAGGATGACTCCACATTTATTTTCATCTCTGTCGTGCAATATGAATGCAGAGTACTGATTGAGGTTCTATTCTATTCTCTCGCAGATGGCGAGGATGCGTGCTTCCCTTGGTTCCGCTCAGCAGCCCGACACTCCTGCTACAGCTCTTACGAGGTGTCGAGGACGAGGTTGTGCTAGCGGCCAGGGTCGGGTTTCAGCCTAGAGCAGCAGCCCCAGTGGAGGACCCTCAAGTCGAGTCTAACGAGGAGGTCCCAGTTCCGGCAGTCCCAGTTGGACTAGCTCAGGTCCTAGAGGGGTTCATAGCTACCCCAGTGCTTCAGGAGGCTCTTGTCCGTCTAGTCGGACTCATGGAGAGTGTGGCACAGGCGGTTCTTCTTCTTACTGCACCAGCCGTCTCTCAGGCTGGGGGAGGTACCCAGACTCCTGCCACTCGCACGCCAGAGAAGCTAGCTCCACAGTTTTAGACTCACGTACCTCAGCCAGCTGGAGTAGCTCAGCCGGGTATTGCAGCATTGGTAGCAGAGGGAGCAGCTATGTCAGCGGATGCTTTGTGCAGACTGGACAGGTTCACTAAGTTATTCACTTCTACTTTTACTGGTTCACCATCAGAGGATCCCCAGGATTATTTGGACAGCTTCCATGAGGTTCTTCAGTACATGGGCATAGTGGAGTCCAACAGAGTTGACTTCGCTACTTTTCGGTTATCTAGCGCAGCCAAGAGTTGGTGGAGAGACTATTTCTTAACCAAACCAGTTGGGTCTGCACCTTTGACTTGGACTCAGTTCTCGGAGGTATTTTGGGGAAGTTCCTTCCCATTACTCAGATAGAGGACCTTCGGAGGCAGTTTGAGCGTCTCCAGCAGGGATCTATGACAGTCACTTAGTACGAGACCAGGTTCATCACTCTAGTCCGACATGCTCTTATGATACTTTCCACTGATCGGGAGAGGTTTCGGAGATTTATTGAGGGATTGGCCCAGCCTATCAGACTTCAGATGGCTAGAGAGTTAGGTACTGATATATCGTTCTAGGATGCGTCCAATGTGGCCAGGAGGATTGAGATTAATATGTCACAGGGTGGTGGTCAGGGAGCTGAGAAGATGCCCTTTCACTTCGGTCGTTTCAGTGGAGCCTCATCTGGGGGCAGGGATTCTTCAAGCAGAGGTCATCATCCCAGACCCTATCAGTCGGCACTTCAGGTAGCTCACAGTGCACCACCAGCACCTATCAGTACACCGCCGCTTCAGAGTTTGCAGGGTGGTTATCAGGGTCGCCAGGGACAGTTCCAGAGTTCCCATCCATATCAGTAGAGGTTGTATTATTCTTGTGGTGTTCCGGCGCACATTGCCAGGTATTATCCCCGAGCTTCTAGTGGTCCTCAGTATCAGGGTTCTCGTGCCATGGTTCCCACGTCAGGCGCACCACCACCCCCTCAGCCAGCTAGGGTTGGCGGTCAGGGTGCGAGAGGTAGAGGTCAGACTCACAGTAGGTCGACCCAGAGATGATCAGATTGGAGGGGCTCAGCCATGGTGTTATGCTTTTCCTGCCAGGCCTGATGCCGAGACTTCCGCTGCAGTTATTACAGGTACAATTTCAGTTTGCAGCTGAGAGGCTTCGGTGTTATTTGATCCGGGTTCTACATTCTCCTATGTGTCTTCATATTTTGCCCCTTATTTGAGTATGCCCCGTGATTCCTTGAGTACTGATGTGCATGTTTCTACACCGGTGGGTGATTCTATAGTGATAGATCGAGTCTACCATGCTTTCTTAGTAGTCATGGGTGTTCTGGAGATTCAGGTTGATCTTTTGCTTCTGGATATAGTCGACTTCATGTTATATTTGGGATGGATTGGTTATCCCCCTATTATGCTATTATGGACTGTCATGCAAAGCAGTGACCTTAGCTTTTCTAGGGGTTCCTCGTTTAGAGTGGAAGGGAACTCCTAGTCATTCTTCTGGTAGAGTTATTTCTGATGTGAAGGCTTGGCACGCATGGTCGGGAAGGGTTGTTTGGCCTATCTGGCCTATGTTCATGATTCTAGCGCCGAGGTTCCTTCCCTGGAGTCACTGCCCATGGTTCGTGAGTTTCCAGAGGTTTTCCCTACTGGCCTGCCGGGTATGCCACCCGATAGGGATATTGATTTTTGTATTGAGTTAGCTCAGGGCACCCAGCCTATTTCTCCTCCGCCGTATCGTATGGCCCCGTCAGAGTTGAAAGAGTTGAAAGATCAGTTGCAGGATTTGTTGGATAAAGGCTTCATTAGGCCAAATGTCTCTCCTTGGGATGCTCCAGTTTTGTTTGTCAAGAAGAAAGATGGCTCGATGAGGATGTGTATTGACTACCGGTAGTTGAATAAGGTTACTATTAAGAACAAGTATCCTTTGCCGAGGATTGATGATTTATTCGACCAGCTTCAGGGTGCTTCAGTGTTTTNGCTAAGACAGCTTTTCGCATTCGTTATGGGCATTATGAGTTCTTGTTGATGTCATTTGGGCTGACGAATGCCCCCGTTGTTTTTATGGAGTTCATGCACCGAGTGTTCAGGCCTTATTTGGACTCATTAGTGATTGTTTTCATTGATGATATATTGATATACTCTCGCAGCTAAGAAGAGCATGAGCAGCGCCTTAGAGTCGTCCTCCAGACTCTGAGGGATAGTCAGTTGTATGCCAAAATTTCCAAGTGTGAGTTCTGGTTTAGTTCAGTTGCCTTTTTAGGCCATGTGGTATCGTTAGAGGGTGTTCAGGTGGATCCCAAGAAGATTTCAGCAGTCAGAGATTGGCCTAGACCCACCTTAGCTATAGAGATCCGGAGTTTCTTGGGCTTAGCAGGTTATTATCTCCGGTTTGTGGAGGGCTTTTCATCCATTGTAGCCCCGATGACTAGGTTGACTCAGAAGAGTGCCCAATTTGGGTGGTCTGATGAGTGCGAGACGAGCTTTCAGAAGCTCAAGATAGCCTTGACCACGGCACCGATGTTGGTTTTGCCCACAGGTTCAGGATCGTATACCGTGTATTGTGATGCTTCACGGGTTGGCTTTGGTGTAGTGTTGATGCGGGATGGCAAGGTTATAGCCTATGTTTCTCTTCAGTTGAAGGTCCATGATAATATTTATCCAGTTCATGACTTGGAGTTAGCAGCTATTGTGCATGCATTGAATATTTGGAGGCATTACTTGTATGGTGTGCCATGTGAGGTGTTCACGGATCATAAGAGCTTACAGTATTTGTTTAAACAGAAGGAGTTTAACATGAAGCAGAGGAGATGGTTGAGTTGCTGAAGGATTATGATATTACCATTCTTTATCATCCGGGGAAGGCCAATGTGGTGGCCGATGCTTTGAGCCGGAAGTCAGCTAGTATGGGTAGTCTAGCCTATTTATCAGTCGGAGAGCGACCTCTTGCTTTGGATGTTCAGGCGTTAGCATACGGATTTGTGAGATTGGAGGTTTCTGAGACTGGCAGTGTTTTGGCCCATACCGTGGCCCGTTCTTCATTGTATCACCGTATTCGGGCCAGGCAGTATGATGATCGCCATTTATGTGTTCTTAGAGATAGAGTTAGGCACGGAGATGCAAAGCGGGTTACGGTTGATGTTGAGGGAGTATTGAGGATGCAGGGTCGTATTCTGTACCCGATGTCGATGGCATTCATGAGTTGATACTACACGAGGCCCATAGTTCCAGGTATTCTATTCATCAGGGCGCCGCAAAGATGTACCAGGACTTGCGGCAGCATTATTGGTGGCGTAGAATGAAGAAGGATATTGTAGCTTATGTAGCTCGGTGCTTGAACTGTCAGCAGGTTAAGTACGAGCACCAGAGGCCCGGTGGTTTGACGCAGCAGATTCAGCTTCCCGAGTGGAAGTGGGAGCATATCACCATAGACTTTGTAGTTGGACTCCCACGGACTCAGAGGATGTTTGATGCAGTATGGGTCATTTTGGATAGGCTGACCAAGTCAACGCACTTCATTCCAGTATCAGTTTCGTATTCAGCATGGAAGTTGGCAAGGATCTATATGAGAGAGATTGTTAGACTTCATGGTGTGCCCATATCCATTATATCAGACCAAGGTACTCAGTTTACCTCCCATTTCCGGAGAGTATTTCAGCGGGAGTTGGGCACCCAGATTGATTTGAGCACCGCATTTCATCCTCAGACGGACGGGAAGTCTGAGCGCACTATTCAGATTTTGGAGGATATGTTGCGAGGTTGTGTTATTGACTTTTGTGGTTCATGGGACCAGTTCTTGCCTTTAGCTGAGTTTTCCTACAACAACAGCTATCAGTTGAACATTCAGATGGCTCTGTATGAGGCGTTGTATAGTAGACGGTGTTGGTCTCCAGTCGGATGGTTCGAGCCGGGAGAGGCTAGATTGTTGGGTTCTGAGTTAGTCCTGGATGCCTTGGATAAGGTCAAGATAATTTAGGATAGGCTTCGTACAGCTCAATCCAGGCAGAAGAGTTATGCGGATCGCAGAGTTCGAGATTTGGCATTAATGATAGGCGACCGGGTATTTCTTCGGGTGTCGCCCATGAAGGGCGTGATAAGGTTCGGAAAGAAGGGCAAGTTGAACCCTAGGTACATTGGTCCATTTGAGATTCTGGACAAGGTAGGAGAGGTGGCCTACAGACTTGCCTTGACACCTAGTTTGTCAGTCGTGCATCCAGTATTTCACGTGTCTATGCTCCAGAGGTATATTGCAGACCCATCTCATGTACTTGACTTCAGTGGTGTCCGGTTGGACAAGGATCTGTCTTATGAGGAGGAGCCGGTAGCCATATTAGATTGGCAGGTGCGACAGTTGCGATCGAAGAGGTATCCTTCGGTTCATGTTAAGTAGAGAGGTCAGCATGTTGAGGTAGCTACTTGGGAATCAGAGCCCGATATATGGAGCCGTTATCCTCGCTTTTTCCCCGATTCAGGTACTTTTCTATGTTCGTTCCAGGATGAACGATTATTTTAGAGGTGGTGATTGTGATGACCCAAAAGGTCATCTTTTATAATTTAGCAGAAACTGTGTTTTGAGGCCTCGATAGCCTCTGTTGATCTCACCTCGATGTGCGTGCAAAGCCCGAGCGCGTAGCTGGGAAGCTTTTATGTGGAAATGGGTTGAACTGTTGAATTTATGATAATTAATTGAATAAATTTGACTTTGGTCAACATTTCTCGTAAACGGACCCGGACCCGTGATTTGATGGGACCTGGGTGTATGCCCGGAATCGAATTCCGAGGTCCCAAGCCCGAGAAATGAATTTTTAAAGAAAATTATTTTCTGAAAATAAGGACTTTTGAAAATGAACTTTGATGTGAAATATATGTTGCTGGGCCTGTATTATGGTTCCGGAGCCCGGAACAGGTTTAATATATGTTATGTGAGTTATCTGTGAAATTTGGTGTAAAACGGACTTGAAATGACGTGCTTCGGATCGAAATTGAAATATTTGAGCTTTATGAAGTTTTAAGAAAATTCTATGAGTTTTGAGGTTTAATTCCTTGTTTTGATGATATCTTGGTGATTTAAATGCTGGAATAAGTTCGTAGGATGATTTTGAGGGCGTGTGTATATTTGGTTTTGAGCCCCGAGGGCTCGGGTGAGTTCCGGGTAGGTGTCAGGATGCAAAAGAGTTGGAAAATCTGGTGGGTTGTGTTGTTTCTGGTGTCCAGTCATTTCCTCTCCGTGATCGCAGTGTGTTGCACGCGATCACGATGTGTAGCCTAGGGAGGGGGTCAATTTTCTCTGCGCGATCGCAAAGAGTTGAGTGCGAACGCAGAGCCTCAGGGTTTAACTCTACGCGATCGCAATCCCTTGTTCGCGATCGCGTAAGTCTCTTGTGGGGTTGGGGGTTAGGCAGCAATTTGTTCTACGCGATGGCGATCTCTCATTCGCGATCGCATAGGTTCACATTCTTGTTCTCTGCCATCCCAGTCCCTTGTTCGCGATTGCGTAATCTTAACACCCAGCACTCTCCGCGATCGCTGCTCCTTTTCCGCGATCGCATAGAGTAAAAATCACCCAGTGTATTTAAAGTCTTAAAAACAGAATGTATTTTGGGATTTTCTTATTTCACACATTCTCTTCTTCCCCAAACCCCCATTGACGACCTCCAAGCTATTTCTCCTCCATAACCACTTGGGTAAGTGACTTCGACTCAAATTTCTTCCATTTTTCCTTCATCAACACTAGAATATGGGCCTAGAATCATGAAAACAAGTAGAAATTAGGGGATTTGGGTAGAGTTAGGCATTATGGGATTTTGGGTAATTCAACCTCAATTTGGGGTCAGATTTCAAAACAAAACATATATTTGAACTCGTGGGGGTATGGGTGATCGGGTTTTGGTCCGAGCCTCGTGTTTGAACCGAGCGGGCCCGGAGCCGGATTGTGGTATTTTTGGAAGAATGCTAGCAAATGGATAATTAAGCTATGGGATTGATTTATTGAGTCATTATTGATATACAAATGTTAATTATGTCTAGATATTGTTGTTCCGGAGTTGAATTCAAAAGGAAAGGCGGTGTTAGAGGCTTGTTTGCTATTTTTGGACCCGAGGTAAGTGTCTTGCGTAACTTTGGTGAGGGAATAGGTATCGCATGCTATATTCTAAGTGTTTATCATGTCCAATACATAGGTGAGGTGACGAGTACCTATGCATTGTGTGTCAAAGATGCTCGGGCGTCCATTTTTTATAAGACTCTTGTCTTTACTTCCATATCCGTTGTATTATGAATTTATCTCTACTTGGAAGTTGATTGTTGTTGAAAATCCTCGTTGATGAAATTGTGATGTAATGGCCCAATTGGGGACCCAACTGTATAGGATATACTTGAAAAGTTTGGTTATAGCTGAGACCCTTGTCGGGCAATTTGTTGTGATAATGACTGAAATTTTTCCCTTGTCGGGTGATCATGATTTGTGATTCCACTATGTTGCATTCCTTGCCATTTTGATAATTGATATTGCATTGGTGAGGAAGAGTGTAAAGCACGAAGGGTGATGTCGTGCCATGATTTACATTGATTATATCATACATTGCATAGTGAGGAAGAGAGTAAAAGCATGAAGGGTAATGACGTGCCATGATTTACATCGATTACATCATACATTGCATAGTGAGGAAGAGAGTAAAATCACGAAGGGTGATGTCGTGCCCTGATTTACATTAATTACATCATACATTGCATAGTGAGGAAGAGATTAAAAGCACGAAGGGTGATGTCGTGCCATGAATCATGTTATTTTACATCGTACATTGCATTGTAAGGAAGAGAGTAAAAGCACGAAGGGTGATGTCGTGCCATTCATTACATTTCTTGCATTATATTTGTTTCATTAGCATATTTCTGATAAATTGCCTTCTTGTATGTTCCTATATGTTTAATTAACTGCTCTATCTCACCTGTTACCCCATTGTCTACTCATGTATTCCCTTACGTAATTGTTTATCTCTTGCTTTGTTTTTCCACGATATATATATATATATGTTGTATAATAGGACAGGGTAACGTTTGTTGTCAAGTCTAGCTCTGCGATCGCGCCAATTGCTATCCAGCTGTTGCTGCAGAAAATCAATAGCTCCTTTGTCCGAAATCTATTCTGTTAACCTTCCGAAATCCACCCGAGCTCTCGGGACCTTAACCAATTATACCAAGATGTCCCAAAACATGATACGTACTCGCTTGAGGCTTCAAATCACATCAAACAACGTCGAAATCATGAATCACACCCCAATTCAAGCTTAATGAACTTTAGAACTTGAATTTTCTACATTCGATGCCGAAACCTATCAAATCACGTCTGATTGACCTCAAATTTTTCATGCTAGTCACATTAAACCTTCCAAACCTTCTCGAACTTTCTGAATGACATTCCGACGCTGATATCAAAGTTTCCACTTCCGGTTGGATTTCTCAAAAACCTGCAAATTTCTATCTTTAGCCAAATGACTTCAAAATAACCTACGGACATCCGAATTCACTTCCGATCATGCACCCAACTCCAGAATCACCTTACGGAGCTATTACCAGATTCGGAATCCCAAACGGACATCTATATCACTGAAATGCCTTTCAACCTAGACTTATGAAATTCCTTCTAAAATGCTAACTTCCACGATATATGCCGAAACGCTCCCGAGTTATCCAAATCCCGATCGGAACATACGCCCAAGTCCGAAATTATCATACGAACCTTCTAGAACCTTCAAATCTTGATTCTGAGACCGTTTACTCAAAATTCCAATCTTAGTCAATTCTTCCAACTTAAGGCTTCCGAAATGAGAATTTTCTTTCCAATTTGACTCTGAACTTCCCAAAAATCAACTCCGACCACGCCTAAGAGTCATAATACCTAACACGAAGCTGCTCATTTCCTTAAACCGTCAAACAACGCGCTAGAGCTCAAAACGACCGGTCGGGTCATTACATTATCAGTCCAGCATTCAGATGGCACCGTGTGAGGCTCTGTATTGTAGGCGGTGTCGGTCCTCAGTGGGTTGGTTACAATTGGGCGAGGCCTGATTATTGGGTATAGACTTGGTCTAGGATGTCCTGGATAAGGTAAAGATGATTCAGGATAGACTTCGCACAGCCCAGTCTAGACAGAAGAGTTATGCGGACCGAAAGGTTCGCGATATAGCATTCATGGTTGGAGAGTGGGTATTGCTTTGGGTATCGCCTATGAAGGGTGTTTTGAGGTTCGGGAAAAATGGCAAGATGAGCCTGAGGTACATTTGTCTTTTTGAGGTTTTGCGGCGTTTTGGGGAGGTTGCTTATGAGATTGCCTTACCTCGAACCTAGTAGGATTTCATCCGGTATTCCACGTTTCTATGCCCCAGAATTATCACGGTGATCCAGCTTATGTATTGGATTTCATCTCAGTCTAGTTGGATAAGGATCTAATTGATGTTGAGGAGCCAGTGGCTATTTTGGACAGGCAGGTCAGAAAGCTAAGGCCAAAGAACATTGTTTCAGTAAAGTTCAGTGGAGGGGTAAGCCGGTCGAGGAGGCGACTTGGGAGACCGAGCAGGATATGCGTAGCCATTATCCTCATCTTTTCACAACTTCAGGTATGTCTCTACACTCGTTCGAAGATGAACAAGTGTTCTAAGAAGGGGAGGATGTGACGACCCACCAGTCATCTTGAGAGTTACAGCCCCGATCCACTATTAACTGTCCCCCCCCCCTCCCCCGTATCTTTTTATGCTATTTATGACTTGTCGTAAGGGTTCGTTTTGGTTTACGGTGTGAATTGAGACACTTAGTCTCTTAATTGAAAGCTTAAGTTGGTAAAGTCGACCGGATGTCGATTTGTGTGTAAACGACCACGGATTTGAATTTTTATGGTTCTGTTAGGTGATTTTGGACTTAGGAGCGTGTCCGGAATGTGATTTGGAGGTCCATAGTAGAATTAGGCTTGAATTGGCGAAAGTTAGAATTTTGGCGATTTTGATCGGGGTGGAAATTTTGATATCGAGGTTGGATTGGATTTCTGGAAGTTGGAGTAGGTTCGAGGTGTCATTTTTTACTTTTGTGTAAAATTTCAGGTCATTCGAACATGATTTGATATGTCTCGACGTCGTTTTTAGAATTTAGAAATTTCAAAGTTCATTAGGCTTGAATTTGTGTGTAATTCGTATTTTTGATGTTGTTTGAGGTGATTAGAGGGTTAGTTTAAGTTCGTATGATGTTTGGGGACTTTTGGTTGGTTTGGTTGAGGTCCCGAGGGCCTTGGGCGAGTTTCGGGTAGTTAACAGATCATTTTTTGCCTTTGGGAAATAGAAGATTCTAGTGTTCTTCAATTGTTGGTTTCTTTCTTCGCATTCGCGAGGGGTGTTTCGCGATCACGAAGAGGATCTGGGGAAGGCAGAAATTTTATGCTTCGGGTTTGCGATGTTAGTCCCGCGTTCGCGTAGCTCTGAGATCATATTCTATGCGTTTGCGAAGAATGTCCCGCGTTCACGTAAAAGGGATTGGTTGCTGGGTCCCCAGACCCTTATACATACTCCTACGCGATGTTGGTCCCGCGTTCACGTAGGGTTGAGTTGTGAGGACGCGTTCGCGACTAGGACATCGCGTTCATGATGTAGAATTTCTGGGCAAGAGTAATTCGCTCTTCGTGAACGCGAGGGATATTGTCACGACCAAAATTTCCCTATGCTGGGTATCGTGATGTCACCTAGTGCTACGGACTAGGTAAGCCTAGAAGTTACTGAATAGAAACAATAATAAAAGGAAAACTAACAGTGTCGATATAGAATCTCAACAGAATGTACAAACTTTTCCAAAACCGGTAATACGAGTCATAAGCTCTACGAATCTTCTACAACTTCTAAGTACATCTGTTTGGAAATAAATACAACAGTGTATGAATAATAAATACAAAGAAGGTGATTCCGGCGCCTGCGAACGAAGCAGCAGGTTACCTTGAGTCTCCTCGACAATCATCCACACAGCTACTACAATATATACCTGGATCTGCACACAAAAATGTACAAAAGTGTAGTATGAGCACACCACAGCGATGCCCGGTAAGTATCAAGACTAACCTCGGTGGAGTACTGATGAGGACTAGTCAAGACACCACTGGTCTACAAAATAAATAACATGAATATAGAAATGACTGAACGTTACATCTACCTAAGGCTTCACGGAATAATTTACAACAATGACAATATAAAGCGAAGAAAATTACAAAAATTAATCGCGAAACAGCACAAAAATACACAGAAAGATGGACAGCAAAACAAGCCGAATCGATAGGAAACATAATACAATAGAGGACACCAATAACTCAACTCCACGTCGGTTTGTTCACATCGAGCCTTAGCTATTAAAATCCGTAAGCTGGTGGAAATCTTTAAACAACAGTTGATATGAAAAACTTTTGCAAATAAAATTATTTTAGTATGGAAGAGTTTCCTTTGGAAACATACTTTCTCCAAAGGTAGATATAAGTATATTTTATAGAGATAATTACGTAAAACATAGTTTCTTTCAAAGTAGGAAACTTCCCAAAGATGTTTTCCCAATAAATGACTTCCAAATATCATTTTTTCAGCAAGACTAGTGCTTTTCAAATATACCTTCGATGTAAAAGTCATTCAAATATAATCATTTTGAAACCATTGTTTTTTCAATAATACCTTTCAATAAAATCCCTTGATTAAAATCTCCTCATGATTTATCTACCGAAACTCAGTCTGTAACTCAGAAATTTGCCATGCAGTACAGGAGGAATATCAAATCTTGCCAATAAATGCAGTACGATATCAGTAGGAATATCCAAATTAAAACAACGGAATAACATGCAAAGATAAGTGCACGGCATCACCCTTCGTTCTTTTGCTCTCATCCTCACCAAAACAAGTGCAGTGCATAGCAAACAGGAACGACGGAAATAATAATGCATAAATACGGCACAGAATGTCCCCCCGTGCAATAAAAAAATAAACACTCGGCAAGGAATGTCCCCGCGTGCATAACCTCACAAACACTTGGCACGGAATGTCCCCTCGTGCAATAAATAAATAAACACTCGGCACGGAATGTCCCCTCGTGCATAACCTCACAAACACTTGGCACGGAATGTCCCCTCGTGCAATAAATAAATAAACACTCGGCACGGAATATCCACCCGTGCAATAAATAAATAAACACTCGGCATGAAATTTCCCCTCGTGCATAACCTCACAAACACTCGGCACGGATTGTCCCCTCGTGCAATAAATAAAAAAACACTCGGCACGGAATGTCCCCTCGTGCATAACCTCACAAACACTCGGCACGGATTGTCCCCTCGTGCAATAAATAAATAAACACTCGGCACGGAATGTCCCCTCGTGCAATAAATAAATAAACACTCGGCACGGAATGTCTCCTCGTGCATAAACTCACAAACACTCGGCACGGAATGTCCCCTCGTGCAATAAATAACAGAAACAACAATTTAACAAAGGAAATCAACAATAAGACCATAAATCACAACATCCGGGAATCAACAATAAGAACCATAATCACAACATCCCGGTAAGGGAGTCAACAACGCAAAAGGTATCATTAACAGTATAAACAACAATAGAAATCATACCATCCCGGCAAGGGAGTCAACAATGAAACAACATCATCCCGGCAAGGGAAACAACTATAACCAATCTCGCCTCGACAATTAACTTTACGAAATAAAACACAGCTCAAACAAGAGCTCAATAATAGGAAACATAAAAAAAACACCAACAACATAAATGTTTATCAACTAGGTCCAAGTAGCAGATAAGGGAAAAATCATATAAAACTAAATGTAAGACTCACGGGCATGCTTGACACCAACGAACGAATATTCTAATTACGACTAAACAACTATAAAGCTAGATAACACAAGTATAGTAAATTTGGCAGTTTTAGGAAGCAAGTATAGCATGACGATAAGAGCGGTAAGATATTCAATTAAGTCAATAAAGATCAAATAGCCGACAAAAGAATCCAAAAGCAAGTAATTCTAATTTAAGCAAGAAAGGATGAAATTAACAACCAAGGATTCAAACGTAACAATTACATCTCATGCACAGGTAACATAAGAACCTATGAATCCTAAAAGGCCAATCTATTAACAAATAAGTCCGAGTACGCACTCGTCACCTCGTATACACGGACTACAATCAACAAAGAAGAATCAATCCTAAGGGGTAGTTCCCCCACACAAGGTTAGGCAAGATACTTACCTCGAAGATGACATACCGGTACTCAAAAATAGATTTCTCGGGCGAAAAGACCTCTGGGCGTCTCAAAATCAACTAAAACAACTTCAAAATACACATAAAACGTATAAGGAACTATCCCGAACAATAAAGTTTCAAATGTTACAAAATTATGAAAGTCGACCCCCGGTTCCGCACGTCAGAACCCGATAAATTTTACAAATTCCGATTACCCATTCCGATACGAGTTCACCTATACTAAATTTATTCAATTCCGATAACATTTGGTCTTTCAAATCATGATTTTACATTTTAGAAGTTTTCTTTCAAACCCCACAATTCCCTCAACCCAAAACACAAACTAAATGATAAAAACAAGAACTAATTCATGAAATATAACTAATTATAGTGGAAGAACACTTACCCATTAGCTTTGTGTGAAAAACCCTCAAAGAATCGCCCAAAACCGAGTTCTAGAAGTCAAAATATGTCAAAAATGGTGAAACCCCAATTTTTGGTAAACATATATTCTGCTCAGGTGCTTTGTTCGCGATCGCGGAAAACGAGATGCGATCGCGTAGAAGGAAATGGTTACTAGCTTCAAATCCTCTACGCGGTCGTGGAATAACTTATGGGATCGCGTATAAGGAGTTGTTTATCTTGTGCGATCGCGAATGCAGTTATGCGAACACGAAGAGGAAAAAAAGAAGGCTGCCTGGATTGTACTATGTGATCACGAAGATGCTGACACGAACGCAGAAGGGAAAAAGGTGGAGCTACGCGATCGCGAAGAGGAAATTTTGGGCGACCAGCAAAGACACATCGCGCTCACGAAGGAAGCACTGCGATCGCGATGAAGGACTTCAGACACCAGAAGGCAGCAGTTCAAAGTTGGAAGAAAATAACCCGTAGGCCATCTGAAACACACCCGAGGCACTCGGGACCCCGTCTTATCACACAAACAATTCATATAACCTAACACGGACTCGCTCGAGGTTTCAAACCACATACAACAACACTAAAACAATGAATTAAACCAAAAATCAATGAAATTCCTCAAAACTTCTTTAAACATCAAATTTTGCAATTAAGGTCCGAATCACATCTAATGAAGTCCGTTTCTTGCAAAACTTTACAGATATGACTCCAATATTATATCGAACCTGTACCGGGCTCCAGAACCAAGATACGGTCCCGATACCACAGGTTTCACATAGAATTTCATTTTCAAAATCTCTTATATTTTTCAGAAAACAATTTCTTTTAAAATTCATTTCTCGGACTTGGGACCTCGAAATTCAATTCCGGGCATATTCCCAAGTCCCATATTTTCTTATGGACGCTTCGGGACAGTCAAATCACGGGTCCGGGTCTGTTTACCAAAAACGTTGACCGAAGTCAACTTTATTCAAATTTCTAATACAAAATTATCATTTTTTTAATCAATTTTTTACATAAAAGGCTTCCCGGCTACACGCCCGAGATGCACACGCAAATCGAGGTAAGATAGAAGGAGGTTTTCACAACCTCGGAAAACAGAATTAGCTAGAAATATACGGGATGACCTTTTGGGTCATCACAATCTCCCCCTCTTAAACAAATGTTTGTCCTCGAATGTGCCAAGATTCTTCTTGAACTCATCCAATCATTGATGGTATACTTCCAACACATAGCCGCGGGTGATCCCAAGTCACCCCAACCCACATAAGCCCGATGAAACAATCACAACCGCAATATATCCTTCACATCACCACCGATAAGCCTCATACCTCTATTTCTCACCCGCTACTCATTTACAACAGACCCGATTCTAAATCCAGATCTAGAGTTAGCCTCAACCAGTTGCATCAACTCATGACTACACCCATAAGGCACGACCACACAACATAGCACATCACACATAGGATAAAATAACACTTTTGATCACAATAGCTTCTCGAAATCAACTCAACATTGACAATTAGCCTCACATCTGAAAGAACTCTGTTCCAAACTCCATAACACTGATAATGATGCAATGAACACGAAGACTTCATTATTAAACACCCAAGTCACCAGTCACAACTGACACCACCGGGCACACATCCCGCAAATTAAACTAAAGAAACACATAACGAAATGACTGAATATGAAAATAGAAACATATAAAGGAACTATCAAACAAGCCCATAGGCATAACTCTCTATCAATAACGATTTACCAAAAGCAATATAACAAGGAAGAAGCAAAGCATATGAACAAATCACAAGGATACCATCCTGATAAAACTTCCACTGCGGTACTCAGCATGCTCCAAACATATCGAATCACAAATATCACGAGGACCTCGTCCTCTACTCTGAATCACATACCGAAAATATGTCACACCAATTGAAATTCCTCCACTAGTTCATCTCAGCTGATAAAATCATAACGCTAGCTAATCTCACATCTCGATGGAGTATCAAATCACAACTCGTAAACAAAATACTCAGGAAAATCACATAAAGCTTACCACGAAAAACAACAAGGACTTACTGCCGGTTTCACTACTATCAAGAATGAATAAAGCAATGATAGACACAGGCTACTAATCAGAATCTCCCAACAGGAGCAAACACAAAAAAAATGGAGTGCAAAACATGAAACTCACTCATAAATGAAACAACCAATAAGGGAGACTAGTCCTGACCAACAGAACTATAATGAGATACAAATGGTGCCCCTCTGTAACACATCAAAACATACCTGAGTGATAATACCTGGCATGACGGCCTCCTGCCTACTATATGAAACACATCAATGGGTCGAGTCTCCCCCTCTTAGGCCCCCTTTACTCACCTGAATACCCTGCTACCACACACCTACCTGAATCCTGGGACAATCTCTCACCCTATGGATAACATTTCCACACTGAAAATAATCTCGCTACCGACATGGCTGTGGAAAAACACACAATACGAATCCTCTGGGACCCATGAGTACCTGAAATCCCATGCGAAGCTGGTAATGCAAAACTGAACTGGTTGACCCATAAAACTTCTACCGTGTCGTACCTTGCCTTCATAATACGGACCAGTAGATTCCTCCAATCTACGAGGCCTCATTGCCTCTCTGAACTCTCTCCCTGATCTCGTATGTCCTCTCGCTCCTTGTCCCACATGATCTCTAACCAGCGAGCGATCCCTACTACCTGCTGAAACGAGGCATCCTACTCTAACTCTCGAGTCCCGGTGAACCGAATATCATGCCTGAATCTCTCAAATGACTCTACGGACTCATCTCCTAACTGAAGCAACCAAGCGAAGTGCATATCTGGCCAAATCACTGAATCTAACGGCATACTCCAATAGTGATATAGCGCCCTGACGAAACTGTTCAAACTCTGCACGCTATGCATCCCGCAGGAACTGAGGTGCAACCTCCCTCAAAACATCTCTGAAAACTGAATCCACGCTAGTGAAGCTAACTTGGCCATGTCACCCCCAACTCATATACTGCCACCACTGATCAACCCACTACTCTGAACCTGAGACGTGATAAAAGCAATCCTTCTCGTCTCAACAATACCCGAAGCACGAAGAATATAGTGACACTCCTCCAGGAAACCCTGGGCACCATCTGTCGCCAATCCACTAAAAGATAGAAGGGTGATACTTCATGTACCTCTCAAGTCCAAGGTATTATTCCTTTGATTCTACTGTCCTAACAGGCTGAACTGAAACCACACGTCGTTTTGTCATAACAACTGGGAACCGACCAATATGATCTTGCTACTCTGGAGTGGAGACGGTGTGAGTCTGAACTCCTCCCCTGATTTGTGAAGCAACTGGTGCACTAGAATCGACCCTGTCAGAGTCAATGTACCACTTATACTCAAAACTGCGCTCAGGCCTCTTGTAGTCCGGGGTAGCAACAGGAACCCCCAGTACCTGTTCCCCAACTAGAACTACTGGCGACTCCTCAACGGCTGCTCTGGTAGGCATCTTAACTGCGACACGTGCTCCTTGTTGGCCTTTGTCTCTTACCCTTGCGAATTTTCTTCGGGGTAACATCATCAGGAACTGTCGTTCGTGTCCTCACCATCGGTGAGAGAATAGAACGATAATTTCAAACTTCAAGATCATTAAACTCGCATGATATGAGTGAAGGAAGTGAAATTGTCCTAATAGTTTCATAGCCACTCGAAGATAAGTACAGACGTCTCTATACCGATCCGTAAAACTCTACTAAACTCGCTTATGACTCGTAGCACCTATGAACCTAGAGCTCTTATAACAGCTTGTCACGACCCAAATTTCCCTCTATTGGGTATCGTGATGACACCTAGCCATAGGGACTAGCTAAGCCTAGCAGTTACTGAATAGCAACAATAACAAAAAGGAAAACTAACAGTCTCGATATAGAATCTCAACAGAATGTACAAACTTTCCCAAAACCG
>MDKI01196299.1:0-37778 GCA_005239505.1 Nicotiana paniculata
ATCCCTAGAAAAAACAAACTCAGCAGGGACAATTTCATCGACTCCAGGTTCATGAAGGCGTTCACCTCAACCTCTAGACAAAGACCGAGAAACCCTAAATCTCAGAGAAACTGGAGATCTAGTAGAAGTTAGAGGAACAATCTGAGAAGAAGAGGAGCCCCTTGAAGGAGTGGATCCTAGACTTTTAAGCCACCCCCCCGACTCCTAGTCAGAGCAGAAGATGGCGCTAAACTTTCAATATCTATTACTCTTTGAGGTTGGTTTGAAGAAGACATGTTTACAAAGGCAAAGAAGAAAGTTCTTTACAAAAGACAAAGTTAGAAAAGTGTTTCGTGGAAGCAAAGAAAAGAAAAAATGTATTTATACTTGAAGACAGCCGTCAAACATGAAGAAAAAGGAAAATAATGATGAAAAGTCATAATTGAAGATGTCACTTAGGGACTGGCACAGCTGCAAAAAGCCCTAAAAGGTGCCGAGTAAATGGAGAACCAATCCGAAAAGGACACGTGTTATGAGCATTAAATGAAAGTGACAAACGATGCCTATGGTGCAGAGAAGGATACAATGATTCAAGGAAAAGCAATGGCAAAATATTCCCGCCATAAATGAATATCTACTTACCACATATCAATCGTTCGATTTATGGTAAGTGGGGGGACTATCTGTATTGGTAAAAAAGAGTTTCACACGTAAGACAGCTTTTCACAACTCAGCCAGTCACGTGGACACAGGAAAACACAACAGCTGGATGTGATTCTTTGAAGAGGTACGGTACAAAGAGGCACGGTTCAGTAAACCCACGAACTTATCATCCACGGAAAACTCAACTTGATCAAAATAGGAGAGAGGCACAGTGAGAATGAATCTAGACAAAGCTACAGGCAGATTCATGGACCCACAGTTGATTACTCGAACGTTATATAACCGAACCCCAATTACCGTTATCCTTTGTAACGACTCATTAATGTCATAATTAGTCATTAATGAGTAATCATAGCAAGAGTCGTACGTTATAAGAATCTCCTATATAAGGGAGGGGAATACAGCTTGTAAAGGCATCTGATTCTCGAATACAATCAACTTTGATTTTCTATATTTCTGCAATATTGTCTATTATTCATTTTTCTCCATTATCTTGATTATCAGTAACCCGTATTCATCTTAAAAAATAAGCTTTAATCAAAGGGTCTAATTCTTTGGTTAAACAGCCTATGGTGCAGAGAAGGATACAATGATTCAAGAAAAAGTGGCGGCAAAATATTCCCGTCATAAATGATCATCCACTTACCAAATATTAATCTTTAAATATATGGTAAGTGGGGGGACTATCTGTATTGGTAAAAAAGAGTTTCACATGTAAGACAGCTTTTGACAACTCAGCCAGTCACGTGGACACAGGAAAACGCGACAGCTAGATGTGATTCTCTGAAGAGGTATGGTACAAATAGGCATAGTTCAGTAAACCAACGAACTTATCAGCCACGAGAAACTCAAATTGATCAAAACGGGAGAGAGGCACGGTCAGAATGAATCTAGACAAAGCTACGGGCAGATTCAAGGACCCACAATTGATTACTCGAACGTTATGTAACCGAACCCCAATTACTGTTATCCTTTTTAACGCCTCATTAATGTCATAATTAGTCATTAATGAGTAACCATAGCAAGAGTCATACGTTATAAGAATCTCCTATATAAGGGAGGGGAAGACAACTTGTAAATGCCTTGATTATCAGTAACCCGTATTCATCTTAAAAATAAGCTTTAGTCAAAGGGTCTAATTCTTTAATTAAACAACGTACCCCCGTCACCTCGTGCGTTTGTAGCCCCTGCAGATAGTAGCACATACTTAATTATTTCACCTAGGGGGGCAATTCCCCCGCACAAAGTTAGAAAGGAGACTTACCTCTCTCCGAAGTTCGATAACCGGCTTCCAAGCCCTCCCGACGACTCCAATGGAGGCACAACGCCCCGAAACTATCCAAACAACGACACACCAATGAAAATATACTCTAATATTTACAACAATTCCAAATTATATAATTTTCCAACCCCTCTCAGCGAATTGACCAAAATACCCTCGAGCCCACGTGCCCGAAATCCGAAATTTCTTGAAGATATATTCTACCCATAGACTTATTAACTCAAATATACAATTTACTCTAAATTCCGTGCTCAAATTCGTGGTAGAAATCCAAAATAACATTTCTATGTCTTTCCTCAAAAATCCCAATTTTCCTACTAATTTCCATGTCTAATCCATGCATATAATCTTGTATTTAACTTTAAAACGGGAGGAATTTACTTACCTCGCAATGCATGATGAAAATCCCCCTTTGAAGCCTCCCAAAATCGTCCATGCCAAGATGAAATAGTGAGGAAATTGCCAAAAATCACGGTTTTAAAACATTCTGCCCATGCCATTTCTCGCACCTGCAATTCCGCCGGTGCGACCAAACTTCCGCACCTACTGCTTTCCTCATCTTAATCCAAACTTCGCACCTGCGCTCATTGTCCGCATCTACGGCTTCGCAGGTGCGGAAACTCCCTCGCACCTGCGCTCCCTGCCAAACTAGCAAACTTTCGCACCTGCGGCTCCGCACCTGCGGCCCAAGCCTCACAGGTGCGGTCACACCAGATGACATCAACCTCAGCCTTCTTCAAACTCCAAACTTGATCCGTTAATCACCCAAAATCCACCCCAGGCCCCCGGGACCCCGTCCAATTATACCAACCTGTTCCAAAACATAGTGTAGACTTGCTCGAGGCCTCAATCACATCAAACAATGCCGAAATCACGGATCGCTCTAAAATTCAAACATTAAGAACTTGAAATTCCATACTTCCACATTCGATGCCGAAACCCATCAAATCACGTCCGATTGACCTCAAATTTTGCACACAAGTCACATTCAACATTACGGATCTGTTCCAACTTTTGGAATTGCATCCCGACCCTGATATCAAAATTTCCACTTCCGGTCGGATTTCTCAAAAACCTTTAAATTTCTATATTTAGCCAAATGACTTCAAAATGACCTACGGACATCCGAATTCACTTCCGGTCATTCTCCCAACTCCAGAATCACCATACAGAGCTATTCCCAGGCTTAGAATCCCAAATGGAAATCTATACACGGAAATGCCTTGCAGCCCAAACTTATGAAATTCTTCTGAAATGCTATCTTTCATAATATGCGCCGAAATGCTCACAAGTTCTCCAAAGCCCGATCCGGACATACGTCGAAGTCCGAAATCATCATACGAATCCGGTGGAACCTTCAAATCTTGATTCGTAGGTCGTTTACTCATAATTACAAATCTTAGTCAATTTCTCCAACCTTTGGCTTCTGAAATGAGAATTTTCTTTCCAAACCCACTATAAACTTTCCGAAGTTCAATTCTGACCACACCTACAAGTCATTATACCTGAAATGGATCTACTCATGACTTCAAACCGCTGAACGACATGCTAGAGCTCAAAATGACCGTTCGGGTCGTTACAGTATATATTGTTGAGTATGTCAATAAAATGTAGTTTTGGAGTTAGGGCGTGTTGATCCCATTCTAAATATTTTTCTACCTTATGTTTGGATGGAGACATAGAGACGATCCTTTGGAGAGATGTATAGATGAAGAACAAGACCCTTATATTCTATAATTTTCCATGCTAATGAGACAAAATGACATCCCTCACTTAAAGGCTAAGAAGTGCAAGATGCAATACTTATTGCTTGGTTCCGTTATTTTTACACCACCGCCCCAGGAATGTGACAGAAAAATTGATGCAAAGTTGGGGGCATAATTCATATCTTCAAAGTGGAAGGAGAAATGGTGAAGCGATGGTGTTGTGCCACGACTACAAATAAGGCGCTTATTGGGAGGAAACCCAACTTTACTGCATTTTTATTTTATTTATTTTTATAGTGTCTATTTTTATTTTGTAGGATTATAAGCATAGAAAGCAAATCCATTAGAAGAGTGCAAAAGCGAGCCAGATGGTTGGAACTAGTGTGGGGTGCCGCACAAATGATCATGCCTGGGGGGAAGTCTGAGTACCTCGTGAGCCGCTATTGCGTCGGCCTTTGGCCTTTCAAGGAGTTTCTTGTCCACCCTCGTTATTGTTTTGCTTTATTTGTGCATTGGGGACACTGCACTCTTTTAAGTATGGGGTGGGAGAATTCCTCTAGATAATTAGTAGTGGTATGTTAGAAAAATATTAACTTCTTATTTTACTTTAGCTTCTTATTTTTGTTTTCTTAGTTGTGTAGTATTTTAGTAGCTCCTAATTTTTTTAAATAATAAAAATAGGAAAAATCGAGGAAAAGAAAAATGGAGAAAATTAGACTTTTCCCGATGATGGATCTCCTAGATGGATCGCCCTAACTCCAAAAATATGTCTTTTTCCGGCATGTGAGTTGAAGAGAAATTTGAGGTGATGCTCGGTTTGAAAAATGATTTTAGTATTTCTTTTATCTTTTCGAGTGTTATAGTTATCACAAATAAAACTGGTCCTATTTGAGCCTATAGAGTTTTATTTGGCACCCACATTATAAGCCTATACCGTTTTTATTCTTAATTGACATTTTGTTTTATCCTTTTTACCTCTTAAAGGACTTTAATTGTGAGATGAGCGCTAAAGAAGTAAGAAGGGACTAAGTGTGGGATGACTTACGAGTGAAACCAATGAAGTAAAGAAAAGATGCACTTATTTTGTAAAAGAATACACCACTAGTGAAAATTACACAAGAGAGAAAAAAAAATCTTTAGATGAATAAATTGATATCTTGTTCTTGCTAGTGGGGTATAAATTAAAGTAGTGCTTAAAGAAAAAGGGAACATTGTTGGGAGTGATTGAAGTTGTGAAATTAAAGTGGATTAAGAAATTTGCGCTTAAGTTTATCATGTGATGTGTTAAAGTGCTTATGAGGATTAACCACTATTCCTAAAATAGATCCTACACATCCCCTAGCCCGCATTACAACCATAAAAAAAGTCCTAATTGATTTTAGATCAAGTGAGCCTACATTAGTACAAATTTACATTATGGGCAAGCCTATGGTACCAATTGCATGCATGAGATTTCTTTTGTGAGAGTAAGAGATTTTCTTTGATATATATGAGTCCTTAAAATATATTTGAGCATTTGATTTGACTGTATGGTTTTAACTTACTCTCTTGTTATTGTTGTGAGGGCACATGGTCTCACATGGGATAGGTAACGTTATTAGATTTTTCTCTATGATGTTGGATATTCAAGCCATGAGTGCATTGTGAAATCGAATTGATTTTTGAGGCTAGGATTGTTATGAGCATGTTGTCTTTGTTTGCATATTTTTGAAGTATAGCATAAGAAAATGGAAGTGTATGTGATTGCATATGCTAAGGTTTAATTGTTTCTATCAACCATGGTCATTAGTGTAGTGTGCCTCAATTGTGTAAATATAAAGTGCTCCAGAATAGTGTAATTTGTTGGTTGACTCGAGGACGAACAAGAGTTTAAGTATGGGGTAGTGATGTTTGACTATAATTATATATTTCTATGCATTACTTACTTTACATTTTAGGTGCTTTAATGCTAGACTATACTATATTTGTGATTAATTGAGTCTATTTTATGTGTAGGTACATTAAAGGCAAAATCTAGAGTAAAGTAGGGATTTTATGTGTATTTATACACTACAAGAATGAAGTATGATTATTCAATTAGTGAGTATTTAATTTACAAAGGAAGACAATAGAAAAAATGGAAAAAGAAGAGAATTATTGATGAAAATATGAATTGAAAAAAAGAAGAAACAATTGCAAAGGATTTGGAAAGAAAACAAAAACGAGAATTGGAAAGTTAGACAACAAATCAATTGGAAACAAAGTGAGGTAGGGGTGAGCATCAGTCAGTTCGGTTTGGTTATGAATATTATCGGTTTAACATATCGGTTATCGATTTATAAATATAGTAAACCGATAACCAAACCGATAAGATATTAGTTATCGGTTAACGGTTAATCGGTTATCGACCATTATCGGTTCGGTTATCGGTTTACCCAATAAGATAACTCAATCTAGAGTTTAGCAAAAAAGAGAAGACAATTCACTTTGAGTTAAGAAAAAAAGAGAAGAATTCACATATAGTATACTACCCATTCTGCGCTCTAGCCACAACTTATATTTGAAGCAGATTTTATTTTGACAAATTCATGACCTGTGCAATCTTAAAAATTGATACTACAACTCCACAAGCATTCCATCTCTAATATAATGGAAATATTAGTTAACAAGAACATAAATTATAACCTTTTGGTTTCCTGCCAACCCATAATCAAGAGATCAATGTCATTTTCCAGAGCGAATTGTAGTAAGAGAAACAAGAGTACTAGTAAATGTAACGACCCGACCAGTCGTTTTGAGCTCTAGTGCGTCGGTCAGCGGTTTGAAGTCGTGAGCAACTTCGTTTCAGGTATTATGACCGGTGGGCGTAGTCGGAATTGAATTCCAGGAAGTTTAGAATTGCTTTGGAAAGAAAAATTCTCATTTCATATGCCTTAAGTTGGAGAAATCAGCTAAGATTGGAATTTTGAGTAAACAACCTCCGAATCAGGATTTGAAGGTTCCAGCAGGTTCGTATAATGATTTCGGACTTGGATGTATGTCCGGCTCGGGGTTTGGATAACCCGGGAGCGCTTCGGCGTATATTGTGAAAATTAGCATTTTAGAAGGATTTCATGAATTTGGGCTTGAAGTGCATATTAATGAGGGTGATTTTCTCCGTATGGTGATTCTGGAGTTGGGAGCGCGACCGGAAGTGAATTTGGATGTCCGTAGGTCATTTTGAAGTCTTTTGGCTAAAGATAGAATTTGAAGGTTTTTAAGAAATCCGACCGAAAGTGGAAGTTTTGATATCGAGGTCGGAATCCGATTATGGAAGTTGGAGCAGGTCCGTAATGTTGAATATAACTTGTGTGCAAAATTTGGGGTCAATCGAGGTGTGATTTGATAGGTTTCAGTGTTGGGTGTAGAAGTTTGAAATTCTAAGTTCTTAAAGAATTGGATTTGAGTGCGATTAGTGATTTCGGCATTGTTTGATGTGATTTGAGGGCTCGAGCAAGTCTGTGTTATGTTTTGGGATAGGTTGATATGATGGACGGGCCCCGGGGGCCTCGGGTGGATTCCGGGTGGTTAACGTATCAAATTTGAAATTGGAAAAAGGGCTGAAGCTTGCTGTCATCTGGTGTAATTGCATCTGCGAGGCTTTGAACGCAGGTGTGGAGCAGCAGGTGCGGCTAAGGGCGCCGCAGGTGCGAGATTGGGGCTGGAGCTGAGGATGCTGCAGGTGCGGAAGATTGGTCGCACCTGCGGAATCGTAGGTGCGAAGAGAGGATCGCAGGAGCGGGAATTTTCCGGGTCAAGTCGGAGCCACATCTGCGATGGAATTTCCGCAGGTGCGGAGCCGCAGGAGCGGCCATTGGATCGTAGGTGCGAAAGAGTCCTGGGCAAAATATTTTAAAGACGGTTTTATGTCATTTCTCACCCATTTTTCATTGTCATGGGCGATTCTCGTCAGGCATCAAGATAAGTAAAATCCTTCCGTTTGTTAGATAAATACAAGATTATATGCGTGGATTAGGCATGGAAATTGGTAGGAATTTGGGAAATTTTTAAAGAAACCTAGAAAAGGTAAATTTGGAATTAGCAACGAATTTGAGTATGGAATGTAGAGTAAATTGCATGATTGAACTAGCAGAGCTATGGGTAGCATGTATCTTCAAGAATTTCGGATTTCCGGGAGCGTGGGCCCGAGGGCATTTTGGTCATTTCTCCGAGCGGGGTTGGGAAAGTATATAATCCGAATTTGTTGTGAGTATTAGTATGAATTTTCATTGCTTTGCCATTATGTGGTAGTTTCAGAGTGTTGTGCGTCTGTGGGAGTCATCGGAAGGGCTTGGAAGCCCGTGTTGGAATTTTGGAGCGAGGTAAGTCTCCTTTCTAACTTTGTGAGGGGGAATTGTCCCCCTTGGTGAATTAATTCAATACATGCTATTATCTTCGGGGGATACATATGCACGAGGTGACAGGAGTCCGTGCGTAGCTACTATTATGTCTCCTCCGGGTAGTCTAGGACCCACTAGCATGCCTTACGTGTTATACCCGTAATCTTGCCTGTAATATTAAACTGCTAATTTAATCGAAGACGTAATTGAATATCTAAAAGAAAACTAGAGTTCATCTTGTTAATCTTCTAAAAATAGAATTTATCTCTCTATGGATATTTGTGTACCTGGACGTCATTAAACTTGACAAATGAGTTTAAAAAACAAATGATTTGAAAACACTATATTTCATGTTTCTTTTAATAAGGATTTTACCAGTTTCATGAGAAAACTATTTTCTTGATAAAATACGGATTTAATGTGTGGAAATGTGTCAGCACCCGAGTCGCAAGTATGATTCACGAGCGGGGAAGCTTTATAATATTCAGTATAAGTGTGTCAACACTCGAATCGCAGGTATGATTTGCGATCGAGGGAAGCTTTATGGTAATTTGGTATGAGTGTGTCAGCTCCCGAGTTGCAGGTATGATTCACGAGCTGCGGAAGCTTTATAATATTCAGTATAAGTGTGTCAGCACTCGCATCGCAGGTATGATTCGCGATTGAGGGAAGAGTTATGGTAATTTGGTATTAATGTGTCAGCACCCGAGTCGCAGGTATGATTCGCGAGCGGGGGAAGCTTTATAATATTCAGTATAAGTGTGTCAGCACTCGAATCGCAGGTATGATTCGCGATCGAGGGAAGCTTTATGATAATTTGGTATAAATATGCCAACACCCGAGTCGCAGGTATGATTCACGAGAGCGGGAAGCTTTGTAATATTCAGTGTAAGTGTTTCAACACTCGAATCGCAGGTATGATTCACGATCGAGGGAAGATTTATGGTAATCTGGTATAAATGTGTCAACACCCGAGTCGTAGGAATGATTCGCAAGCGGGGGAAGCTTTACGCCTATTCAGTGATTAGATATTCCTTCGACTCTGGCCAGTTGTCTTATCCTTATGTGCGCATGACTATTAGGTACGATTTTATTGATATTGGACTGACATGTATTTGGGGAAACAGGAAAGTGTACTTTGTTGTTTATTCTCGGTAGTTACCTGGATTTCTGTACTTGATACGTATTCGCTGCTCACTGTCTTACATGTCTACTGTATTTCACCATATTCTGTCATAAATTATATTGTTGGGCCCTAGTGAGTGTCTAATGCGACCTCTCGTCACTACCTCTCCGAGGTTAGGCGGGTGACTTACTGAGTATATGTTGTTTTTTGTACACACGCTACACTTGTTGTGCATTTTTATTGCACAAGTACTTTCATGGCGATTGGAGGATTTGGAGACTTAGGCGAGCTGCATCATCCGGAGGTGACCCGCAGATGACGGAGTCTCCCTCGCACTGTTTACTTTCAGTTTATATTCCCATGTCCAATTTGTATTCCGGACAGGCTTTGTGATGGTTGTATAAATTCTTAGAAATTGCTCATGTACTTGTGACACCAGGTTCTGGAGTAGGTTGGGATGTGTTGGGTTATATTTGTTATGGTGTAGTATTCAAACCCTTGTTTTTAACTAGTAGGTTTTTATTTGGTTGATATGTAATAAAGTGAAAGGAAATGTTTTTCATAAATGTCAAAAGCCGGAATGTTATTTCAACTAATTAAGGGGTTGGCTTGCCTGATAGTGGTGTCCGGTGCCATCACGAATCGTAGATTTTGGGTCGTGACAACATGGTATCAGATCACTAGGTTCCCGTAGGTTTCAGTAGTCATGAGCAAGTCTAGTAGAGTCTTGCGGATCGGTATGGAGACGTATGTGACTATCTTCGAGAGGCTACAGGGCTGTTAGGAGTAATTTCCTTCTTGATTCTTCATCGTGCGTGTTAATTCCTTTGAGGCTTATGCCTATGTTCATTCCTACTCAATCTTACGCGCCGTGAAGCGCTTTCTATGGATCGTGAATTTGAGGAATTAAATGGTGCTACTAATGTAATCCGAGATGCTTCCATGTGTAATTGGTCGTGGCTGTTGTTATGGCCCTGCAAAAAGGGTAATATGTATTTCAGCTCAGTTGTTGTGTTTCTGGGAGTCTTAAGGTTGTGCTCGGGTAGTGATGATGTTTGCACTTGGTTGTCGCGCGGTGTCGTTATGATGATAGAATGCTTGCCCATATGTTGAGGGTGATGAATGGTTTGAAGGGACGTCTTCTCAGAGTTTGATTTAGATATTTCAGTGCTTTTGTGTTGGCAGAGAAAGGGCATTTGGGTTATGAATTGTCTGGTTGGGGATTGATAAGGTAGTAAGACTTGGCGTCTTCAAGTGAGGTGGGATATGCACCTGTGACGTGTAGTCGTCGTCATTGATCGGATGGAATGTGTTAGGTTCGGTGGTGCTATGATTTTTTCGGTTGCGTGGGGTCAGAGTATCGAGAAGAAGTGTTGAAGAATGCGGTTGGAAGGGATCGTGAGGTGCGGTGGTTCAGTATCGGATAAGTGTTGTTCATCAAGGCATCTAGAGAAAGATGATCTTCGGAGAGCCTGAAGTCGTGGTGATCTGCTGGTTTGAGAGCTACAGAGAGCAGTCCTGAAGTAATCTAGGCGATGGTTCCATTTCTAAGAGGCCAGGTGTAAGAAGCGGAAGTCGAGCAGTCGCAAAGTGGGGGAGTCCCACCATTTGCATTTGGGTCATAGGGTTGTCTTCGCATAGGGTAGCGGATTATCAGCGTATTGGCAAGTTATTTCAGCTAAGGAAAAGGAGTAAAATGGTGATTGCATGGGGTTTGATGAGTATGTGCAAAAGTTGGCCCTGTCGGGCCAAGGTTAGGCTTTGGAAGATTTAGGATTTATTCTTAAGGCATGGGGAAGTTGTAAGGATAGTGACTCAGTCACGTGTTTCTTTGAAAGGGGTGTTCCTGTGCTAGGAGATCCTGGGAGTTGATTGTATTCAGGGCCAGCCAGAGTGGGCGACTCTCAATAGCGGTTCTAGTGATTTTAAAAGTTAAGAATGCGGCGTTAAGGGTTCAGGCAGCAGTATGATCGAGAGTCGAGCTTTTACAGAGTAATTTCTGAGAAAAACAAGGATGGGTGGAGTGTTCTATGATGTGTTTCAGCATGCAGGATAGCATCGGTGGAGTGAGAGAAATAAACTTCGGATTGTAGAAGGATTATCAGAAGGGTATGAGACGGGTTGCGGGATTTGGGCAGCATAGTCTCGTGAATCAAGGTCACTCGGGATGAGTGAGGGTTGAGTTTGCTATGGGTTGAAGGAAGTTGTTATTATTCCTGAGGTAGTTGAACATGA
This sequence comes from Nicotiana paniculata, assembly GCA_005239505.1. Classification (NCBI taxonomy): domain Eukaryota; kingdom Viridiplantae; phylum Streptophyta; class Magnoliopsida; order Solanales; family Solanaceae; genus Nicotiana; species Nicotiana paniculata. The sequence continues at coordinate 11,350 of MDKI01196299.1, forward strand.
TTAAAAGAAGATAGAGTGATTAGCCATGGTTGAAATGGCACATTTGCGGCAGTGATCGATTCCTTTGATGTGAATTATTTATGCATGTGGTTTGTGCCGGTGTGTGCGGGGCTTTCCAGTCGTCGTAACGGATCTCATGTGGGAGCATTTGAGTGCTATGGCCGGTCAGGTGTAGGCAGACCCCGGAAGGGTTATGGTGGTATAGACTACTACTTAAGGATTTGCATGATTGGGTGATAATGGAAATTCACTCGTGTGTTGAGATGGTACTCTTGAATTGAGTCAAGTAAAAAGTTTCTATATGATGAAGTGTTCACCCTATTGGTGGTTCGGAAGTTATGATGGAATTCTTGTGCTACCTCATGTTGGTATGTTAGGTGGGGGAAACTGCATGTAACTGGGAGTAAGAATCGAGATTGAGGTCCGATGTTTATAAGGGTGTCATGAGCCCGGAAGAGCAAGACAAAGTGATTTGAAAGTTCAGAGTAAGATGGTGTTATCTTCAGTGTCACCTGAGATTGATATTCGGTGAACGAGGCTTTGTACCCTAGTCATGGGTTCTTGATGTGTTTTGCGGCCTTAGTGTGATCGGTATTATGGATGGGCAGAATTTTTTCCTTGTGTGGAAGGTCGTGGAAGCATGACCGCGAAAAGATTGTATAAAGTGTGACATGTAGCCACTTGATGGATTTCAGATTTGGACCGAGTATAAAGAAGTGCAATATTACTTAATTAAGAATTTATGCTGAAGAGCGTTTGGTTCAGTTGATTATGGATAATGGGGTGTTAGTCTTGGTGATGATGGTTGTTCTCGTGTATTATTAGAGAAGGTGGGTTAATATGGACCCAGGAAAAAGCTATTAGCTTAGTTGGTGCGAGCCAGGTGGCTCGATGTTTGTGGATGGATTTGAATATGATTATGGGCTCCGTATGAGCCAGGCATGTTCCTTTCAGTAGAGTGATTTTCATGAAAAGGTATTAGAATAACGGGTGTTGTTCCGTCTTCATCGAATTCATGTGTTGTTGTGATTGTGCCGTGCGAGTTGTGAAACGGCTTGATAATTTCCTATGTGTTGAGGTCCCGCGTTGTGGGGATGTTATGTGAGCAGGATAGTTCTTGAGATCTAGAGTGTATATATATATATCGCACCTCAGTTGTGCTTGATTTATGTATCCTACGGCTCTATCAGTCTCCCCAGGATGGTATTATGCACTTAGCGTGCTTGTGATCGATATTCAGTAATTTGTAATAGTGAGCGATTCAGCTCCGTGTATATTTCCTTATGTGAGTTTTATGATGGGATCGGGTGCACGCTGCCAAGGGTATGTTATTTGGATCGGGTTGCGCGCCGCAACAATGTGATGATGAGAAGGGTTAATATGTATTTATTTTCTTGTGTTTTATTTCCTATTTTCTGGTAAGAATTCATATTAGTTGCGTGAGCTGAATAGTTCCGTCCTGAGTCGTTTCTTATTATCATGTTCGAGTTATGGCCTATTGGCGCGTTGTGGTATCACGTGAGGCTGTTGGTGATGTTGGGGTGGTTTGTTGTCTAAGCAGTTCGTACTGGGTGAGACGATATTATTGGATCAAGGATCAGTCTGATGAGGTTATGTGAAGTGTATATTAAAGAGAAAATACCATTATTCAGGTTCATAATGAAGTGATGATTCTAGTCAAGATGAGGTATTCAAGGATTTGTTAACTCTGCAGTTGAGTATGAATTTCTGCACATTTCCTCCATTGTGGTGGTATCGTCAGCATTATAGTAGGGTGTATGTATTTTTCTTATGAGGTGCATTGGGAGCATCAGATTAGTGGACCTTGGCTATTAAGGTTCAGGGAGCGTCATTGTGGTCTGATGATGAGTTATGCGGTGCATGGTGCCGATTCAGCAAGGGTATGCAGTTATGATCTGGTATATCGTATGCTAGTTGATGTAGTGCTTATATATTGGAACTAGGCCTGGCTAGAGAAAATTTCAAGTGTTTGAATGAATTCTAAGCTTTTAAAATGGAATAAAGAGTAAATCTCCAGATTTGATCAAGCTATTGTGCTCGACTAGGTTGTGGTAGCAAGGACATGTGCTTGAAATGTTAAACGGTGATTTCAGATAACTCCAGATCAGTTCTTGGCACATTCGAGGACGAACATCGGTTTAAGTGGGGGAGAATGTAACGACCCGACCGGTCGTTTTGAGCTCTAGCGCGTCGTTCAGGGGTTTAAAGTCATGAGCAGCTTCATTTAAGGTATTATGACCCGTGGGCGTAGTCGGAATTGAATTCCAGGAAGTTTAGAATTGATTTGGAAAGAAAAAGACTCATTTCAGAAGTCTTAAGTTGGAGAAATCAGCTAAGATTGGAATTTTGAGTAAACGACCTCCGAATCAGGATTTGAAGGTTCCAGCAGGTTCGTATGATGATTTCGGACTTGGATGTATGTCCGGCTTGGGGTTTGGATATCCGGGAGCGCTTCGGCATATATTGTGGAAGTTAACATTTTAGAAGGATTTCATGAATTTGGGCTTGATGTGCATAGCAGTGAGGGTGATGCCCGTTTGGGATTTCGAGGTCTGGGAATAGCTCCATATGGTGATTCTGGAGTTGGGAGCGCGATCGAAAGTGAATTTGGATGTCCGTAGGTCATTTTGAAGTCATTTGGCTAAAGATAGAATTTAAAGGTTTTTAAGAAATCCGACCGGAAGTGGAAGTTTTGATATCGAGGTCCGAATCCGATTCCGGAAGTTGGAACAGGTCCGTAATGTTGAATATGACTTGTGTGCAAAATTTGGGGTCAATCGGGTGTGATTTGATAGGTTTCGGTGTTGGATGTAGAAGTTTGAAATTCTAAGTTCTTAAAGAATTGGATTTGAGTGCGATTCGTGATTTCAGCGTTGTTTAATGTGATTTGAGGGCTCGATCAAGTCCGTGTTATGTTTTGGGATAGGTTGGTATGATTGGACGGGGCCCCGGGGGGCCTCGGGTGGATTCTGGGTGGTTAATGGATCAAAGTTGAAGTTCGAAAAAGGGCTGAATCTTGCTGTCATCTGGTGTAATCGCACCAGCGAGGCTTTGACCGCAGGTGCGAGATTGGGGCTGGAGCTGAGGAGGCCGCAGGTGCGGAAGATTGGTCGCACATGCGGAATCGCAGGTGCGAAGAGGGGATCGCAGGAGCGGGAATTTCCTGGGTCAAGTCGAAGCCGCACCTACGATGGAATTTCCGCAGGTGCTGAACCGCAGGAGCGGCCATTGGATCGCAGGTGCAAAAGAGGTCTGGGCAGAATGTTTTAAAGACGGGTTTATGTCATTTCTCACCCATTTTTTATTGTCATGGGCGATTTTTGGAGAGCATTTCAAGGGGGATTCTCGTCAGGCATCAAGGTATGTAAATTCCTTCCGTTTGTTAGATGAATACAAGATCATATGCGTGGATTAGGCATGGAAATTGGTAGGAATTTGGAAATTTTTTGAAGAAACCTAGAAAAGGTAAATTTGGAATTTAGCCACGAATTTGAGTATGGAATGTAGATTAAATTGCATGATTGAACTAGTAGAGCTATGGGTAGCATGTATCTTCAAGAATTTCGTATTTTTGAGCGCGTGGACCCGAGGGAATTTTGGTCATTTCTCCGAGCGGGGTTGAGAAAGTATATAATCCGAATTTGTTATGAGTATTAGGATGAATTTTCATTGCTTTTCCATTATGTGGTAGGTTCGGAGTGTTGTGCGTCCGTGGAAGTCATCAGAAGGGCTTGGAAGCCGGTGTTGGAATTTCGGAGCGAGGTAAGTCTCCTTTCTAACTATTTGAGGGGGAATCGTCCCCCTAGGTGAATTAATTCAGTACATGCTATTATCTTCGGCGGCTACGTACGCATGAGGTGACGGGAGTCCGTGCGTAGCTACTATTATGTCATGTCCGGGTAGTCTAGGACCCACTAGCATGCCTTACGTGTTATACCTGTAATCCTGCCTGTAATATTAAACTGCTAATACAATCGAAAAAGTAATTGAATATCTAAAAGAAAACTAGAGTTCATCTTGTTAATCTTCTAAAAAGAGAATTTATATCTCTATGGATATTTGTGTACCCGGACTAGGTTGTATCGTGGAATATCATTAAACTTGACAAATGAGTTTCAAAAACAAATGATTTCAAAACCTATATTTCATGTTTCTTTTAATAAGGATTTTACCACTTTCCTGAGAAAACTATTTGCTTGATAAAATACAGATTTAATGTGTGGAAACGTGTCAGCACCCGAGTCGCACGTATGATTCGCGAGCGGGGGAAGCTTTATAATATTCAGTATATGTGTGTCAGCACTCGAATCGCAGGTATGATTCGCGATCGAGGGAAGCTTTATGGTAATTTGGTATAAATGTGTCAGCACCCGAGTCGCAGGTATGATTCGCGATCGAGGGAAGCTTTATGATAATTTGGTATAAATGTGTCAACACCCGAGTCGCAGGTATGATTCGCAAGCGGGGAAAGCTTTATAATATTCAGTGTAAGTGTGTCAGCACTCGAATCGCAGGTATGATTCACGATCGAGGGACACTTTATGGTAATCTGGTATAAATGTGTCAACACCCGAGTCGCAGGAATGATTCACGAGCGGGGGAAGCTTTACGCCTATTCAGTGATTAGATATTCCTTCGAATCCGGCCGGTTGTCTTATCCTTGTGTGCGCATGTCTATTTGGTACGATTTTATTGATATTGGCCTGACATGTATTTGGGGAAAAAGGAAAGTGTACTTTGTTGTTTATTCTCGGTAGTTACCTGGATTTCTGTACTTGATATGTATTCTCTGCTCACTGTCTTACATATCTATTGTATTTCACCATATTCTGTCATAAATTATGTTGTTCGGCCCTAGTGAGTGTCTAATGCGACCTCTTGTCACTTCCTCTCCGAGGTTAGGCGGGCGACTTACTGAGTACATGTTATTTTTTGTACTCATGCTACACTTGCTGTGCATTTTTATTGCACAGGTACTTTCATGGCGATTGGAGAATTCGGAGACTTAGGCGAGCTGCATCATCCGGAGGCGATCCGCAGCTGACGGAGTCTCCTCGCACTGTGTTTACTTTCAGTTTATATTCCCATTTCCAATTTGTATTCCGGACAGGCTTTGTGATGGTTGTATAAATTCTTAGAAATTGCTCATATACTTGTGACACCAGGTTCTGGAGTAGGTTGGGATGTGTTGGGTTATATTTGTTATGGTGTAGTATTCAAACCCTTATTTTTAACTAGCAGGTTTTTATTTGGTTGATATGTAATAAAGTGAAAGGAAATGTTTTTTTTGCATAAATGTCAAAAACCGGAAAGTTATTTCAACTAATTAAGGGGTTGGCTTGCCTGGCAGTGGTGTACGGCGCCATCACGACTCGTAGATTTAGGGTCGTGACAGTAATTCAACAGTTGTCCAAACACAACTGAAATAGTGTTAATTTTTCAATAATAGTTGTCCACATACATTAATAAAAATACATATTATCAGCAATTTCACCATAAAATTAACAAGTACAAACATAGTACTAAAACATGAGCACGAAATAAAGAATCGAAAACAATAAAAAATCCTATATTTTTATTATCGAACTCTATTGTAAAACTCAAAAGAAAAGAACGAAATTTGTTTCTAACAAAGAAGTAATTTTGGAATACAAACTTAAGCTAAGATTCTAAGAATGTGGTTGTACTTTGAATTTTGAAGAAGAATTGTTCAAGAATTGAATCAGAGTCTGAAGAGTGAACTGGAAACTTCAATCTTGAATGCGACTGGGAAAATTGGGAGAAAAAGAGAGAATGAAGCCCTAGATGTATTTATATATTTAAGGGTAAAATCCTAGATTTAGTAAATCTTATTGGGTTATCAGTTAACCCGTTAACTAATTGGGCAAACCGTGGTTCGAACCGATAACCCAATAACGAAAAAATACAAAACTGGTACCGTATCGTTAACCCAATAACCCGATATCGATACCCATATAAGCTTTTTTCGGTTCGGGCTATCAGTTATACCCGATATATGCCCAGCCCTAAAGTGAGGCATCAAATCCAGCCGTCATATGCCAAGCGACGCGAGATTGTTAGTTCGTGACGAGCCTTACGAGGCGCAACCTAGCGCGTGAAGCGCACCAGTTTTCTGGTCCGAGATTATTTCTTTTCCTTTTTTATTTTGGATTCGGTTATTTCGTTTGGGTTTTTTTCTGTAAACATAAAAATAGTCATAAACACCTTTTTTATGGGGAGACCGATTTTAGACCTAGGGATAGCACAGAGCCGCCGTGGAGGCTGAGATTTATCAGATTCTATCTTTCTTACATCAAACCGAGTAGTCTTTACTTTTTCTTGATGATTTGTTATTTTGCCACCATGTTTATGTGGAGCTAAACTTCACGTCCTAGGGTTGTGGTTGTCATGAATATTGAAGTTTATTAATTATATTATTGTTAATTCGAGTTATCATCTTTGGTTGTTTCTCTAATTTTGTGCATAATTGCTTAATTGTTTTGCCAACAATTGAGTTCTATTTACTATCTATGCTATGCTTGGGAAAGCCGTGTTTAGATTAGAGTAGAATTGGAGAGAGCTTGTTTCTGAACTTGTGGCTCGAGGAAAGAATTCGCGGTTAGGATAGAAATATACCTAACAAACTTGTTTAGTGGGTTATATATGAAAGTAGATGAATAAATTGATATCTTTTTATTGCTAGTGGGGTATATATTAAAGTAGTGCTTAAAGAAAAAGGGAACACTGTTGGGAGTAATTGAAGTTGTGAAATTAAAGTGGATTGAGAAATTTGCGCTTAAGTTTATCATGTGATGTGTTAAAGTGTTTAGGAGGATTAGCCACCATTCCTAAAATATATCCCACCTGTCCCCTAGCCCACATTACAACCATAAAAAAAGTCCTAATTGATTTTAGATAGAGTGAATCTACATTAGTTGAGATTTACATTATGGGCAAGCCTATGGTACCAATTGCATGCATGAGACTTCTTTTGTGAGAGTAAAAGATTTTCTTTGATGTATATGAGTCCTTAAAATATATTTTAGCATTTGATTTGAATGTATGGATTTAACTTACTCTCTTGTTCTTGTTGTGAGGCACATGGTCTCACGAGGGATAGGTAACGTTATTAGACTTCTCTCTATGATGTTTGGTGTTAAATCAATGAGTGCATTTTGAAATTGAGTTGGTTTTTGAGGCTAGGATTGTTATGAGAATGTTGTATTTGTTTGCATATTTTTGAAGTATGGCATAAGAAAAGATAAGTGTATGTGATTGCATATGCCAAGGTTTAATTGTTGTTATTTATTGCTATCAACCATGGTCATTAGTGTAGTGTGCCTCAATTGTGTAAATATAAAGTGCTCCAGAATAGTGTAAATTATTGGTCGACTCGAGGACGAGCAACATTTAAGTGTAGGTAGTGATGTTTGGCTATAATTATTTATTTTTAGTGCATGACTTACCTTACATTTAGGTACTTTAATGCTAGACTATACTATATTTGTGCTTAATTGAGTCTATTTTATGTGTAGGTTTCAGTGAAGGCAAATTTGTGAGTAAGGTAGAGATTTTATGTGTATTTTATACATTACAAGAATAAAGTATGATTATTCAACTAGTGAGTATTTAATTTACAAAGGAAGACAATAGAACAAATGGAAAAATAAGGGAATTATTGATGAAAAGAAGAATTGGAAAAAAAAAGAAAAAATTGCAAAGGATTTGAAAAGAAAACAGAAATGAGAATTGGAAAGTTAGACAACAAATCAATTGGAAACAAAGTGAGGCATCAAATTCATCCGCCATATGCCAAGCGACGCGAGAGTGTTAGTTCGTGACAAGCCTCGCGAGGCGCAACCTATCGCGTGAAACGCGCCAGTTTTCCAGTCGGAGATTATTTCTTTTCCTTTTTTATTTTGGATTCGGTTATTTCATCTATTTTTTTCTTTCTACACATATAATTAGTTATTAAACACCATTTTTATAGGGAGACCGATTTTAGAACTATGGAGAGGACAAAGCCGCCGTGGAGGCCGGGAATCATCAGATTCCATCTTTCTTCCATCAAACTGAGTAGTCTTTACTTTTTCTTGATGATTTGTTGTTTTGCTACCATGTCTATGTGGAGCTAAAATTCATGTTCGAGGGTTGTGGTTGTCATGAATATTGATGTTTATTAATTATATTATCGTTAATTCGAGTTATCATCTTTGGTTGCTTTACTAATTTTGTGCATAATTGCTTAATTGTTTGGCCACCAGTTGAGTTCTATTTACTATCTATGCTACGCTTGGGAAAGCCATGCTTAGATTAGAGTAGAATTGGAGAGAGTTTGTTTATGAACCTGTGGCTCGAGGAAAGATTTCACGGTTAGGATAAGAATATACCTAACAGTCTTGCTTAGTTGAATACTGTATTATAGGGTTGATATATCATAGATAGACACATAGCATTGTGGGAACATGCTATTTATATAAACGATCTGGTCAACTAGCAATCATAGATAATTTTGATTAACAAGTGTAATTACGATCTCAATAGGATTGACAAATCGACCACAACCCTGGAATCTATATCTCCCTTGGTTATGTGTTTAAAATTCTCAATAGTAGTTGTAATAGAAAAGTTAAACTTTTGATCATCTTGGGTAGTAAATTAATTTTAGTTTGCTTAGTTAACGGTTAATCTAAGTCACTGTTGGTTCGACATCCGACTTTCGAGTCACTTTATTACTTGACGACCACGTATACTTGCGTGTACTTGGGAAACCCTGGAATCTCTCTCTCTTGGTTACGTGTACCTTATTACAGGATTTTAGTACTTGTTCTGAGTGTAGTAGTTTTTGTAATAAAAAACGGAAAAGTAGAAAAATTTGACTTCTCCCGACGATGGATCGCATTCGACAGGTTTCTTGAGGGATTTAAGTCTAAAGAAAAAAAGGACAAAAAGATTTTCTTTGTAGATAGTGTAGTAATTCCCCCTTGGATTTTTTTTGTGCCACAATTTTTTTCCAAAGGTTTTATTTGAACCGGGTGTAGTTAATTTTTTTAGGAGTAGGATCCACAGTGAGATGAATTGAATTGAAGCAATATCTCTTGACTTTGTTATGCCTTGAGAATAGTGAGTACTTTGGTTGTGACGCTTAGGCTCAGTTTTTGACTCTTGTATAAGTATCTTAAATCGTATGATCTTAACTTTGCTTAATTTATTTGACTAGAGTGTCTTGATAAGTCCAATCCCGAGTGAGTTATGTGGCATGTGTGTGTGAGATTTTGTATGTTATTCTGTGCATTGCATTTGATATCTAAAACTTTCCCCGTGTGTTTAATTTGCAAAGCGAAATATTAGCGTTGTTCAGTCTTGGAAGTGATATAGGTGTTTCTTTGTTGAGCCAGATATATATAGTTTACCCGCCTAATTGTTATGTATTGTAGTTAACCTCTTTGAACTTGTAATCCTGTTTCTTTGGCAACCACATTACAAGCCTTACCAATTTATTTGAAGTAACTGTTTATTTGAACCTTTTCACCTCTCGTGAGCACCTGAATTGTTATGAACTTTGTAAAAGTTAAAATGTGGGATGATTGGTTTGGGTCTTGAGTGAAACTAATGAAATAAGGAGAAATGTGCACTGTTTTGGAAAAATAAAAGCCACTTGAATTGAAAAAGAAAGAAAGGAAATATATAGTTGTATTGATGTGAAAAATAGTCCTTGATAGTAGTGACGTTTGATGTAATTGTGCTTAAAGAAGTATGGAGTTAATATACATTGATGTGAAGGTGGAGTTACAGTTTGACATAAGTGTGAGGTTTAAATGTTAAAGTGTATGTATTAAAGTGCATAGGGAGGTGTAGTCACTCTTATATCTAAATGTATCCTACCCGACCCGCAACCTACATTGCAATCAATTAAAGTCCTACTTGATCCTAGACTGAATGAACTCGATTAGTAGAGTAGTAGACTACGGGCAAGCCTATGGCGCATCTTTTGTGTCATATGAATGTTATTTCTGAGAGTGGGTGAATTTTTTATATTGTGAGTTCCTAATTGTTCTTAACTTTTTTTTGTATGTGGAACTACTCTCTTTTGTTGTGTGAGGGCACTTGATTCATGAAGGAAAGGTAATGTCATTGACCTCTATGTTAGAGTAAGTGAGTGAGTTGTGAATAATGCATGGTATTTGCGAGTGAAATCTTGAGGTGAAGATATTACACTCTTGTGCTTAGTCTATTTTAAAGATTCTTGGTGTGATGAGCTAGGAGAATTGTTTAATATGGTTGTGTCTATATAGAGTGTAGTTTGGTTGCTCGAGGACGAGCAAGAGTTTAAGTGTGAAGTAGTGATGTTTGGCTATAATTATATTAGTGCATTACTTACCTTACATTTAGGTGCTTTAATGCTAAACTATACTATATTTGTGCTTAACTGAGACTATTTTGTGTGTAGGTATGTTAAAGGTAAAATTGGAAGCAAAGTAGAGATTTTATGTGTATATTATATACTACAAGAATGAAGTATGATTATTCAACTAGTGGGTATTTAATTTTCAAAGGAAGACAATAGAACAAATGGAAAAAGAAGGGAATTAGTGATGAAAAGAAGAGTTGAAAAAAAGAAGAAACAATTGCAAAGGATTTGAAAGAAAACAGAAACGAGAATTGGAAAGTTAGACAACAAATCAATTAGAGACAAAGTGAGGCATCAAATTCATCCGCCATATGCCAATAAACGCGAGTGTTAGTTCGCGACAAGCCTCGCGAGGCGCAGCCTAACGCGTGAAACGCGCCAGTTTTCCGGTCCGAGATTGTTTCTTTTCTTTTTTTATTTTGGATTCAGTTATTCCATCTAGGATTTTTCCCTACACATATAAATAGTTATTAAACATTATTTTTTATGGGGAGGCCGATTTTAGAACTAGGGAGAGCATAAAGCCGTCGTGGAGGCCGGAATTCATCAGATTCCATCTTTCTTCCATCAAGCTGAGTAGTCTTTAATTTTTCTTGATGATTTGTTGTTTTTCTACCATGTCTATGTGGAGCTAATTTCACATACTAGGGTTGTGGTTGCCATGAATATTGCAATTTATTAATTATATTACCGTTAATTCGAGTTATCATCTTTGGCTGTTTCTCTAATTTTGTGCATAATTACTTAATTGTTTGGCTAGTAGTTGAGTTCTATTTACTATCTATGTTATGCTTGGTAAAGACATGTTTAGATTAGAGAAGAATTGAAGAGAGCACGATCTTAATTCCTGGGAGAGGGGGAGTGGGAAGGGGGGAAGGGGGAGGAGGGAGGGGCGGATTTGTGGTTAGGATAGGAATATACTTAGTCACCGTGCTTAATTAAATTTCATAATCTTAATGCGTTCTTGATAGATTAATTCCATAGGAATATAAGCGTTAATCTATTTTGAATAGGCAAGTAGTACTTCGGGAGAAGGCTATGAGAGCAATTGTTCGATTAATTAGCAACCATGAGTGAATTGTATGAAATGGGGAGGTAACTAGAATACAATAGGATTGGTGACCCTGGAATATTTGTCTCTACTGAATACACCACAATTTTTTTACTACTTGATAATTTAGTTACCACTTAGAATTATAGTTTAGTATAATCACATTCTTGAACTCATTTTTGGCTTGATTTAATGTCACGCCCCGAACTTGGGGGCGAGACCGGCACCCGGTGCCTTACCTATCCTTGCGTACCAACTTGCGACTAAGAAACTCTAAACATGTGATGTATTACTTTGGCCATGGGCCACATTACAAGACAACTGCGAATGCTGACTAAATATCAATATAAAGCTAGGCAGACAAGGCCGTCATAACTACTACAGCTGGCAAACCAACAAAATACAGATAAAAGGCCTACCAACCCAACATACTGCATTAATAGACATGATATGAATACAAGCCTCTACTGATGGATATACTATGATCGAATTAGGATCCCAGCCTACTCATAACATATATACATATATACAAAGATGTATGTAAAGCTCTAGACCCGAAAATTCTGAAAGGCAAGGCGAGTAAGTGTCATCGATTATGTGAGAAGACGCCAAAGATGAAGAGGTAAAACATCTATAGGTAGATCGTCGTAGTGCTAAATCTTAGTACTCCCCTAAAAGGGGGAATATGTAATGATGTGGCATTAAATCAGAATTAAGTGGTTCTAGTAATTATGGAATGGTAAAGGAAGAATGTGATAAAAATGAGAAAGGAATGAGATTGCACTTATTCAAATGTTACAAATATGCTGCAATTCCAGAACATTATGTAAGCACAACGTCAAGGAAAGGAAGTAAGGCTTCCAGCCCGGGATGTTTTTGATAAATAAGGAGCCAGTGTGAGAGGTAAGTTAAGACAAAGGGAATAACCCGAGAAAGATTACTCGGAATATTGATATGAAAATGGGTCAACGAGTAGTTAGTAGTTGATTCAGGAAGAGTCCACTTATGGCTAGACAATAGGATAAAAGACAAATCAACAGATTAATGCAAGATAAACGTAGGGAACCCCAATATGGGGAATTCAGTCTCGCAGTTATGACATTGTAATACTTGAGATATATTCATATGAGAGTTAGGGAAGTTAAAAAGGTACCGTATGAGTATTACGGAAATAAAAGAGAATTCCACTGGGAAGATGATCGAAATATCAGTTTAGAAGCAACCCTACAAGTACAAGGACGTGGAGGTAAGTAATTACGGATAATTATAGGCGAGGAAGGACATCTAAAAAATTCCGTCAAGTATACGATGTAATAAGTTCGCAGCTTCACAAGAGTTAGAGGGTCCTCCCTAAGTGCTACAATGAAAGACTAGTTGAGAAAATAAGGAAGAAAACCTCAACCTAAGAACAGTTCTCTAAAGAGGAAATGGACGTGTAATAACAGTCTCACTACAAATTTATATGCACGCTATAAAAAAGTGGTATCAAATAAGATAGCTGATGGCTTCTCTAAGTTATAATAAACTAAGTATAGCTTGAATGAACTCAAAGGAACTGTAACGACCCGACCGGTCGTTTTGAGCTCTAGCACGTCATTCGACAGTATGAAGTCATGATCAGCTCCATTTCCGATTTTATTACTCGTGGGCATGGTCAGAGTTGAATTTCGGGAAGTTCGGAGTCAAATTGGAAAGAAAATTCTCATTTTAGAAGCCTTAAGTTGGAGAAATTGACTAAGATTGGAATTTTAAGTAAACAACCTCCGAATCGGGATTTGAAGGTTCCTGCAAGTGCGTATGATGATTTTGAACTTGGGCGTATGTCCGGATCGGGCTTTGGATAACCCGGGAGAATTTCGGCGTATATTGTAGAATTTAGTGTTTTAGAAGGATTTCATAAATTTGGGTTGGAAAGCATTTCAGTTTTATTGATGTTCGTTTTGGATTCCGAGTCTGGGAATAGCTTCGTACGGTGATTCTGGAGTTGGGAGCGCAACCGGAAGTGAATTCAGATGTCCGTAGGTCATTTTGAAGTCATTTGGCTAAAGATAAAAATTTGAAGGTTTTTGAGAAATCTGACCGGAAGTGGAAATTTTGATAGCGGGTCGGAATGCGATTCCGGAAGTTGGAGCAGGTCCGTAATGTCGATATGACTTGTGTGAAAAATTTGGGGTCAATCGGACGTGATTTGATAGGTTTCGGCATCGGAGGTGGAAGTTTGAAATTTCAAGTTCATAAAGTTTGAATTTTAGTGCGATTCGTGATTTCGGCGTTGTTTGATGTGATTTGAGGCCTCGAGCAAGTTCGCATTATGTTTTGGAACAGGTTGGTGTAATTAGACGGGATCCCGGGGGTCTCGGGTGGATTCCGGGTGGTTAACGAATCAAGTTTGGAGTTTGAAGTAGTGTTGAGGTTGATGTTTATCTGGTGTGACCGCACCTGCGAGGCTTTGGCCGCAGGTGCGAGATTTTGCTGGCTTGGCTGGGAGCACAAGTACGATGCAATTTCCACACCTGCGAAGGCGCAGATGCGGACAATGGGGCGCAGGTGCGAGCTTTGGCTGGAGCTGAGGAGGCCGCATGTGCGGGCGTTTGGGCGCTACTGCGGGAGCGCAGGTTCAAAGGTTGGATCGCAAGTGCGGAAATTAGGTGTGGGCAGAATGTTTTAAAACGGGATTTTTGGCCATTTCTTCATTATTTCAGTTGGTGTGGGTGATTTTGAGGATCTTCAAGAAGGGATTTTCATCAAGCATTACTAGGTAAGTGATTACTTCCCATTCTTAAGCCAAATATGTGGTCATGCATGGATTGAACATGAAAAATTGTGGAAAATTGGGAATTTTGAAGAAAACCTAGAAATTTGGTACTATGGATTTTTACCACGAATTGAGCATGAATATTTGAGTAAATTGTATATTTGAGTTAGTAAGACTATGGGTAGGGTATATTTTTGAGAAATTTTGGAATCCGGGCACGTGGGCCCGGGGGCATTTTGGTCAATTCCTTAAGCGGAGATGGGAGTTTATATAATTTGAATTTTTGCAAATATTAGAGTATATTTTCATTGGTTTTTCGTTATTTGGATAGTTTTGGGGTGTTGTGCGTCCATTGGAGTCGTCGGAAGGGCTTGGAAGCCGGTTATGAAATTTCGGAGCGAGGTAAGTCTCCTTTCTAACTTTGTGAGGAGGAATTGTCCCCATAGGTGAACTAAATAAATACGTGATATTATTTGCGGGGGCTAAGTACGAACGAGGTGACAGGAGTCCATGCATAGCTAATATTATGCCATGTCCGGGTAGTCTAGGACCCACTAGCATGCCTTACTATTGTACTTGTGATCTCTCCAGTAATATTAGACCGCTAATATGATCGAAATAGTAATTGGATATCTAAGAAGACTAGAGTTCATTTTCTTAATCATCTAGAAAGAGAATTTATTCTTCCTTGCGAAATTGTATTCTGGCCAGATTTGTAATATTTGAAAACCTCGTCAAACGTGGCAAATGAATTCCCAGAAATAATTATATACTAAGAAGGTTAGAGTGTACCTTTCTTAACCATTTAGAAAGAGAATTGATTCCTCCGTGGATAATGGTATTCCTGATAAGGTTATATTATTGAATATTATTAAACTTGGCGAATGAGTTTAAAAATAAATATTTAAATGTTATTTTTCATGTTCCTTTAAGAAGAATTTTACCACTTTCCTGATTAACTGCTCTCTTGATAAAAAATGTGGACTTATTGTGTGAATATGTGTATCTATGGGTTCCTGAGTCGCATGTATGATTCGCGAGCAGCCCTGTATTTATGTATAACCGCGTCGCATGATCGATTCGCCAGTGGGGCAGATAAATGCATCTATGGTTCGAGCCATTCGACCCTCGGCAGTGCATAATTTATTATTGTTGGTCCGCGCCATTCGACCCTCGACACTTTGTTTGCGCATGATAAATGCTGCGTATTTCCTGTGATCTATACATGTTTATCGGCCTAAGGAAGTTTTTAATGGCCAGTTAAGAAGAAGAAGAATTTATGTGTAAAATGTGAAATAAGTCTAATATTTCTTATCCCTCATTATTATTTAAATTGTCAACTGAAATGACGAAGATTTAAAGTGATTAAATGTGGAAGGAGTTGATTTTATTTATTCCTGGTTTCAATAAATTGCCTATGACATTCATGCTTAGTGTCTCACTTGATTATACTAACTTGACTTCTAGCAAGTGTCTAATTCGACCTCTCGTCACTACCTCTCTAAGGTTAAGCGGGATACTTACTGAGTACATGTTATTTTTCGTACTCATGCTACACTTGCTGTGCATTTTGTTGCACATGTACTTTCACAGTGATGTGGACGGCTTGGAGATTTAGGTGAGCTGCATCATCCGGAGGAGAACCGTAGCCGATAGAGTCTCCCTCATATTGTATTTATTTTCATTTTAACTTCCTTGTCCAATTTGTATTTCGGACAAGCTTTGTAGTATTTGTGAAATTCTTAGAATTTGCTCATGCACTTGTGGCACCGGGTTCTGGGATGTGTTTGGGATGTATTTTATAAAAATGAAATATTAAACTGTCGTATTTACTTAGCGGATTTTATTAAGTTATCATGTAATAAAGTGAAAGGTAATGATTTCAAAAAGGCTAAAACAAGAAATTTAACTTAACTATTTAATGATTGGATTTCCTGACAATGGTGTCTGGCGCCATCACGACCTTATGGATTTTGGGTCGTGACAACTTGGTATTAGAGCTCTAGGTTCCCTTAGGTTTCACGAGTCATGAGCAAGTCTAGTAAAGTCTTGCGGATCGGTACAGATACGTCTGTACTTATCTTCGAGAGGCTACTGGGCTGTTAGGAGTACTTCCTTTCTTGATTCCTCATCGTGCGATTTGATTCCTCCGAGGCTTATGCCTACGTTTCTTCCTACTCAAACTTATACGCTGCGAAGAACTATGAGTCAGGAATTTGAGGAATTGAAATGGTGCTACGGATATGATGCGAGATGTTTTCCATGTGTAATTGGTTGGGGCTGTTGTTGTGGCCCTGCAGAAGGATAATGTGTTGTTTCAGCTCAGTAGTTGTGTTTCTGAGAGCCTTAAGTCTATGCTTAGGTAGTGATGATTCTTACGATTGGTTATCGCGCGATGTCGATATGATGATAGAATGCTTGCCCATATGTTGGGGTGATGAATGGCTTGAAGGGAGGTCTTCTCAGGGCGTGATTTCGAGATTTCAGCATTTTAGTTCCGGTAGAGGAAAGGCATTTGGGCTATAAATGGTCAGGTTTTGGATTGGTAAAGCAGTAAGACTTGGTGTTTTCAAGTGAGATGGGATATTCACCTGTGATGTGATATCGTCGTCATTGATCGAATGGAATGTGTTAAGTCTGTCAGTGCTATGGTTTCTTCGGTTGCATTGGGTCAGAGTGTTGTGAAGTAGTATTGAAGAAGCAGTTGTTAGAGATCATGGTGCGTGGTGGTTCAGGACTGAATATTTATTTCTAATGAAGGCAGCTCGAGAAAGATGATCCTCTAAGAGTTTGAAGTCATGGTGATCTACTAGTGTAAGAGCTGCAGAGAATGATATTGAATTGGACAACATACGACGAAGGAAGACATGTGAGAAGTGTCAGGCATCGACTAAATTTCTAAAAGGCCAGGTGTAAGGAACGAAAGTCAGGTAGTTGTTTAAAGGAATGAGTTCAACAAGGGTAGAGTGGCAGCGTAGCACAGGATTTCAGTGGTAAGATAGCTGCCTACCTTGAGGGAAAGTTTGAGAGTTTTAGTGGATGGTTATTGGGTCCTCGAGCTTAAGTTGAAATGTGGGTTATTTTGGCGGAAGGTTGGATACAACAGGGAGAAGTTGTTAGGAATGAAGAAGGACACAATGTGGCGGTGAATTTGAAAATGTTGTAGCGCATTTAGTAGATGTCTATGAGGAGCGGACGGGCTGGTAAAGTTGGTGAATGAGAGCAGGTTTAGGATGGGGTATTGATGTTGCAGAGAGTGTGCATTTCAGTGTCGTTGGAAGTTGTCAGTTGGTGATTTCTACGGGTGGGTTATCTCTTGTGAATAGGTTAGCGGTTTCATGGTTGGCAAGTTTCTGCGAGGGATTCTGGTGGCTATTCGGTAGGAGGCAGAATGTGTGAATGATGCTAGGGAATTTGAGTATTTAGGGAGTCCTAACAAGAGAATTTGGAAGGATTGGACGGATTGGGAGCAAGATCATGTTAACAAAGGAGAAAGGATCTCAACAGGGTCTAGAGTGGTGCAAGGAGTAGCTCTAAATGAGGGACTCCCACCACCTGCAGTTGGGTTGTAGGAGTGTGTTATCATGGGGTTGCGGATTGTCAGTGTGTTGGCAAGTTATTACAGCTAAGGGAAATGAGTAAAATGGTGATTATTCGTGGGATTTGATGAATGTGTGAAAAAGTTAGCCCTGTTGGACCAAGGTTAGGCTTTGGAAGATTCAGAATTTATGCTTAAGGCATAGGCGAGTTGTTAGGGTAGTGACTCAGTCACGTGCTTCATTGAAAAGGGTGTTCATGTGCTAGAAAAGCCTTGGAGTTGATTGTATTCGGGGCCAGTCAGAGTGGGTGACTCTCAATAGCGGTCCTAGTACATTCGGAGGTTAAGAATGCGGTGTTTAAGGGTTAAAGGCAGCAATGTGATTAAGAATTGAGCTTTTGCAGTGTAATTTCAGAGAAAGGGAAAATGGTTGGAGTGCTCTATGTTTTTTTCAGCGTGCAGGATAGTATTGGAGGAGTGAGAGAAATAAACTACGGATTTGTAGAAGGATTATCAGGATAGTTATATCGGTCGGAGATGTGAATGCGCACAAGGAGGGTATGAGACGGTTTGTGGAATTGAGGCAGCATGGTCTCGTGAAATCAAGGCCACTCAGGATGAGTGAGGATCGAGTTTGCTATGAGTTGAATGGGGTTACTATTATTTCTGAGGCAGTTAAGGATGATTAAAAAAAAGTAGATTGATTAGCCATGGTTGAAATGGCACATTTACGGCAATGATCAATTTTGTTAGTGTAATTAAATTATGCATGTGCATTGGGCCGGTATGTGCGAGGCTTGTTGGCCGTCGTAATAGATTTCATGTGGGAGCATTAGAGTGCTATGGCCTGTCAGGTGTAGGCGGATCCCGGAAGGTTTATGGTGGTTCAGACCACTACTTAGGGATTTTCATGTTGAGTGATTGTGAGAATTCACTTGACTGCTGTTATTGTTCTCTTTAATTGAGGTAAGTAAGAGGTTTCTATATGATGAAGTGTTTCCCCTATTAGTGGTTCAGGAGTTATGATTGAATTCTTGCGTAATCTCATATTGGCACGTTAGGTGCAGTAAACAGTGTGTAACTGGGAGTAAGAATCGAGATTGCGGTTCGGTGTTAACAAGGATGTCATGAGCTAGGATGAGCAAGAAAAAGTGATTTGGAAGTTCAGAGTAAGCTAGTGTTATCTTCAGTGTCACCTGAGATCGATATTCGGTGAAAGAGGCTTTGTGCCCTGGTCATGGGTTCTTGATGTGTTTTGCGGCATTAGTGTGGTCGGTGGTATGGATGTGCAGACTTGTTACCTCGTGGAAGATCGTGTGAGCGTGACCAAAGGAAGATGGTATAAGTGTGACAGGTAGTCACCTGATTGATTGAATATTTAGACCAAGTATAAGGAAGTGCAATATTGTTTGTTTGGGAATTTATGCCTAGAGGGCGTTCGGTTCATTCAGTTGTGGATTGTGGGTGTTTGTCTCGTCTATGATGGTTGTTCTTGTGTGTTATGAGAGGAAGTGGGTTAATATGGACCCAGGTAAAAGCTATTAGCATAGTTCAATGCGAGCAGAATCAGCTTAAAGTGTGTGAATGGGTTTAAACATGATTATGGGCTTCATGTGAGGCAAATGTGTTCATTTCAGTATAGCGCTCCTCAAGGAGGGGTGTTGGAATATCAGGTGATTGTTCCGTCTTCGTCAAGTTCATGTAATATTATGATTTTGCCGTGTGAGTTGTGAAACGGCTTGAGAAATTCCTATGTGTTAAGATTCAGCGTAGTGATGATGTTATGTGAGCAGGAGGGATCTTGAGATTTTAGAGTATATATATATCGCACCTCAGTTGTGCTTAATTTTTGTAGCATATGGCTCTATCAGTATCCCCAGGATGGTAATATGCACTTAGCATGCTTATGACCAGTATTCAGTAATTTGTAATAGTAAGCAATTCAGCTCCGTGTATATTTCCTTGTGTGAATTTTATGATGGGATCGGGTGGCACACCGCCACGGGCATGTTATTTGGATCGGGTTGCGCATCGCAGTAGTGTGATGTTGAGTACGGTCCCCTATATCTATTTTCTGTGTTTTACTTCCTATTTTCTGAGGAAAGTCCATATTAGTTGCGTGAGTTGAGTAGTCCCTTCCTGATTCATTTCCTTATGTATCATGTTTGAATTGTGGCCTATTGGCGCGATGTGGTATCATGTGAGATTGTTGGTCATGTTTGGGGTGATTTGTTGTCTGAGCAGTTTATACTGGGTGAGACGAGATTACTGGACCAGGGATCAATGCGATAAGATTTGTGAAGTATATTAAAGGACAAATACCATTATTCGGTTCATAATGAGGTGATGATTCTAGTCAAGAGGAGATATTCAATGATTTGTTAACTCGACAGTTGATTATGCATTTCTACACATCTCCTCCGTTGTGGTGGTATCGTAAACATTATAGCAGGATGTATGTATATATTATAAGGTGCATTGGGAGCATCAGATTCGTAGAATTTTGGCTGTTAAGGTTCAGGGAATGTCATGGTGGCTAGATGATGAATTATGCGGTGCATGGTGCTATTTCAATAAATCTATGAAGTCATGTTCTGGTATATCGTGTGGTAGTTGATACGGTGTTTATATATTGGAGCTAGGCCTGGCAGAGAAATTTCAGGTGTTGGAACTGGATTCTGAGCTTATTATATGGATAAAAGAATAAATCTTCAGATTTGATCAAGCTAATGTACTCAACTAGGTTGTGGTAGCACGGGCAAGTGCACGTGGTGTTAAATAGTGATTTCAGATAACTCCAGAGCAGTTCTTGGCAATTTCGAGGACAAATGTCTATTTAAGTGGGGGAGAATGTAACGACCCGACCGGTCGTTTTGAGCTCTAGCACGTCGTTTAGAGGTTTGAAGTCATGAGCATATCCCTTTCAGGTATTATGACTCGTGGTCATGGTCAGAGTTGAATTTCGGGAAGTTCGGAGTCAAATTGGAAAGAAAATTCTCATTTTAGAAGCCTTAAGTTGGAGAAATTGACTAAGATTGGAATTTTGAGTAAACGACTTCCGAATAGGGATTTGAAGGTTCCTGCAGTTTTGTATGATGATTTCTGACTTGGGCGTATGTCCG
This sequence comes from Nicotiana paniculata, assembly GCA_005239505.1. Taxonomy (NCBI): domain Eukaryota; kingdom Viridiplantae; phylum Streptophyta; class Magnoliopsida; order Solanales; family Solanaceae; genus Nicotiana; species Nicotiana paniculata. The sequence goes on from MDKI01196299.1 coordinate 32,248, forward strand.
GATCGGGCTTTGGATAACCCGGGAGCGTTTCAGCGTATATTGTGGAAGTTAGTGTTTTAGAAAGATTTCATAAATTTGGGTTGGAAAGCATTTCAGTGTTATTGATGTCCGTTTGGGATTCCCAGTCTGGGAATAGCTTCGTATGGTTATTCTCTAGTTGGGAGCGCGATCGGAAGTGAATTCGGATGTCCGTAGGTCATTTTGAAGTCATTTGGCTAAAGATAGAAATTTAAAGGTTTTTGAGAAATCCGACCGGAAGTTGAAATTTTGATAGCGGAGTTGGAATGCGATTTCAGAAGTTGGAGCAGGTCCATAATGTCGAATATGACTTGTGTGAAAAATTTGGGGTCAATCGGACGTGATTTGATAGGTTTCGGCATCGGAGGTGGAAGTTTGGAATTTCCAGTTCATAAAGTTTGAATTTTAGTGTGGTTCGTGATTTCAGCATTGTTTGCTGTGATTTGAGGCCTCGAGCAAGTCCGCATTATGTTTTGGAATAGGTTGGTGTAATTGGACGGGGTCCCGCGGGCCTCGGGAGGATTCCGGGTGGTTAACGGATCAAGTTTGGAGTTTGAAGAAGTGTTGAGGTTGCTGTCATCTGGTGTGACCGTACCTGCGAGCCTTTGGCCGCAGGTGCGAGATTTTGCTGGCTTGGCTGGGAGCGCAGGTGCGATGCAATTTCTGCACCTGCGAAGGCGCAAATGCGGACAATGGGGCGCAGGTGCGAGTTTTGGCTGGAGCTGAGGAGGTTGCATGTGAAGGCGTTTGGGCGCACCTGCAGGAGCGCAGGTGCGAAAATGAGGCCTGGGCAGAATGTTTTAAAACGGGATTTTTGACCATTTCTTCATTATTTTATTTGGTGTAGGCGATTTTGAGGATCTTCAAGAAGGGATTTTCATCAAGCATTACTAGGTAAGTGATTCCTTCCCATTCTTAAGATAAATATGTGATCATGCATGGATTGAACATGAAAAATTGTGGAAAATTGGGAATTTTGAAGAAAACCTAGAAATTTGGTAAAATGGATTTTCACCATGAATTGAGCATGAATATTTGAGTAAATTGTATCATTGAGTTAGTAAGACTATGGGTAGGTATATTTTCGAGAAATTTCGGAATCCGGGCACGTGGGCCCGAGGGCATTTTGGTAATTTCCTTAAGCGGAGATGGGAGTTTATATAATTTGAATTGTTGCAAATATTAGAGTATATTTTCATTGGTTTGTCGTTATTTGGATAGTTTTGGGGCATTGTGCGTCCATTGGAGTCGTCGGAAGGGCTTGGAAGCCGGTTATGGAATTTCGGAGCTAGGTAAGTCTTTTTTTCTAACTTTGTGAGGGGTAATTGTCCCATAGGTGAACTAAATGAATACATGCTATTATTTGCGGGGGCTACATATGCACGAGGTGACGGGAGTCTTTGCGTAGCTACTATTATGCCATGTTCGGGTAGTCTAGGACCCACTAGCATGCCTTACTTGTTTACTTGTGATCTTGCCAGTAATATTAGACCGCTAATATGATCGAAATAGTAATTGGATATCTAAGAAGACTAGAGTTCATTTTCTTAATCATCTAGAAAGAGAATTTATTCTTCCTTGCGAAATTGTTTTCCGGCCAGATTTGTGATATTTGAAAACCTCGTCAAACGTGGTAAATGAATTCCCAGAAATGATTATATACTAAGAAGGTTAGAGTGTACCTTTCTTAACCATTTAGAAAGAGAATTGATTCCTCCGTGGATAATGGTATTCCTGATAAGGTTATATTATTGAATATTATTAAACTTGGCAAATGAGTTTTATAATAAATATTTAAATGCTATTTTTCGTGTTCCTTTAAGAAGAATTTTACCACTTTCCTGATTAACTGCTCTCTTGATAAAAATGTGGACTTATTGTGTGAATATGTGTATCTATGGGTGCCTGAGTCACATGTATGATTTGCGAGCAGGATAACCCTGTATTTATGTGTATCTATGGGTGCCTGAGTCGCATGTATGATTCACGAGCAGGATAACCCTGTATTAATGTATAGCCGCGTCGCATGATCGATTCGCGAGCGGGGCAGATAGATGCATCTATGGTTTGAGCCGTTCAACCCTTGGCAGTGCACAATTTATTATTTTTGGTCCGCGCCGTTCGACCCTCGGCACTTTGTTTGCGCATGATAAATGCTGCATATTTCCTGTGATCTATACATGTTTATCGGCCTAAGGAAGTTTTTAATGGCCAGTTAAGAAGAAGAAGAAGAAGAATTGATGTGTAAAATGTGAAATAAGACTGATATTTCTTATCCCAGTGGCCGAGATACATATCCTAGTATGGCGAAGCGCCTATGAGCGAGCCTACTACGACAGTATATATATATACCGAGCCTTATAGATCTGGACAACTAATTTACTTACTATATTAAGAGAGTTGAGTCAGTATCAACATGTAAGCATATGTTCAGATTATCTTTGATTCCCAGTTGCTTTCAGTTATTATATTATCAGTTCAGTTTCAGCAATCAGTATATTGCCTTACATACTCGATACGTTATTTCGTACTGACGTTCTTTTTCTGGGGGCACTGCATTTCATGCGTACAGGTTCAGGCAGGCAGACGGGTAGACCTCCTTATTAAGTGTTTCCCGAGTTCAGCTTGATGGGTAAGCTCCATGTCTTTCAGAGTTTCCGGGTCTAGATCTTTATGTACATCTTGTGTATATACATGTATGTTATGAGTAGGTCGGGGAGCTGTTTCGATCACAGTATATCCACTAGTAGAGGCTTGTAGACATATCCTGTCAGTTAGTGCAGTATGTTGGGCTAGTAGGCCTTTTATCTATATTTTATTGGTTTGCCAGCTGTAGTAGTTATGACGGCCTTGTCGGCCCAACTTTATATTGATATTTAGTCAGCATTCGCAGTTGTCTTGCTATGTGGCCCATGGCCAAAGTATGACATCACATGTTCAGAGTTCCTTAGTCGCAAGCTGGTATGCAAGATTAGGTGAGGCACGGGGTGCCAGTCTCGATCCCAGGATCGGGGCGTGACAAAAACATAACAATAAGTCAACATTAATTAAAGACATATAAGAATCAACCTGAATCTTTGAAGTTCCACCGTATATGCATACTTATACTTATATATATATAATACTTCTCTTTGAATCTATTATCCATATCGTATGATGCATGACTGCCCAACTGATCTGTGGTAACTTCCCGACCGACCGTAGCTCGGTGATAAATGCATGTCTGCCCGACCGGCCGTAGCTCGCTGGTAAATGCATGACAGCCCGATCAGCCGTAGCTCGCTGGTAAGATTCTTGTATTGCAATAGTATGAACTCAGCACCCTGGTACGGGGCGTGACAATGAATAACAATCTTGGTGATTTTAGTGGGTATTTGATACAATTCTCTGTGCGTTCGACACTCAACTTATCATTTTATAACTTGTAAGACCACATATACATGCTTGTGCGTTTGGGAGAAACAACCGATGATAATTATGTCGATGAATTGTGATTGCCACGACACAATAGCCATTATAAGTGTAACGACCCAGTCGATCGTTACATAGAACTTACATTATAATTACTGTTATTGATATGTTAGAGTTGGTAGGCTTGGAATCAGAATGGTTGCAGTGATGATTTGGTCACTTAGTCTTTAAAAAATAATAGCCTTAAAATGGGAAAAGTCAATTTAGGGTTGACTTATTGGTAAACAACCTCAGAATGCGGATTTGATGGCTCGGATAGCTCCGTTAGGTGATTTGGGACTTAGGAGTGTGTTCATAATGTTTTTGTGATGTCCGGTGTAGAATTATGCTTGAATTGGCGAAAGCTAGTTTTTGATGATTTTCGGTCAATAGTGGAAAATAGGCTATCGGGGTCGGTATGGAATCCGGACAGTTGGAACAGGTTCGTAATGTCATTTTGGATATGTCTGCAAAATTTCAGGTCAATCGGAGTTGTTTTGGGTAGTTTCGACATCGTTGGTGGAATTTAGAAAATTCAAAGTTCATAGGCTTGAATTCGATGTGCTTTTGGTTTTTTGATGTTGTGTTTGATGTTTCGAAGGCTCGACTAAGTTTGAGTGATCATATATGATGTGTTGGTATGTTTGGATGGGGTCCCAAGGAGCTCGGGATAGTTTCGGGTGGTTAAAGGGGAGTTTGGAATGGTTTTGATATTGCCGTTACAGGTGTTTTTACACCTGCGGAAGGGGAGCCGCAGGTGCGGTTCCGCAGGAGCAGACATGGAACTGCAGGTGCGGAGTTTGGTTGAGTGAGAAGAGTCCGCAGGTGCGAGGTAATTGCCACACCTACGAGGCCGCATGTGCGGAAGTTGAGGTCCTTGGGGTTTTCCGCAGGTGCGCACCTGGGATCCGCAGGTGCGGTTCCGCAGGTGTGAGTAAGTGGTCGCAGGTGTGGAACCACTGGGTAGAAAGTATAAAAGTGTGCCTTCGCAAATTTCAGCCATCTTTCTCAATATTTCATCCGGGTTTGAAGCTTTTGAAGGGTTTTTGAAGAGGGATTCAATAGTTCTTCATTGAGGTATGGTTTTTGGACTCTAAACTCGTTTATATGTGATTAAAGGTCGGATTTATGGTGGAAAATGAGGGAAAAATCAGTGCAAATTGGGTAATTAGGGCTTAGGATTAAGAGGCTTTAAAATGGGGATTTGAGGGGTCATTTGGACTCCGAATTCAGTGTTCTTGGTATGTATAGACTCCTGGGAGGATGAGGTTTCTTATGGTGTAAATTTTATCTAGTTCCGAGACATGGGCCCGGGGGACGGGTTTGACCAAATTCTAGATTTTTGAGTATTTTTGATAAATTTCGATTGGGATTAGTTCCTTAGCATATTATGATGATATACTTCTGATTGTTGGTAGATTTGGAGCACTTGAAGGCCGAATTTAGAGGCAAGGGCACTGCGGAGTAGTATATTAGTCGGTTTTGAGGTAAGTAACGCTTCCAAACTTGGAACTGAGGGTTCGAAATCCCAAACTATTTGATATTTGATGTTAATTAAGGTGACACACTTGCCAAGTGACGGGCAGGCGGGCGTACACCAAATATTTGTAGCCTGGCTCGTCCCATGGCACTGTCTAATGGTTATTGCAGGTTGATATTTGTACTGTGAAGGTTGAATTTACCTTGAACGCAATAGAAATCATGCTAAGTATAAATGTTAAGGCTTCACGCCGATATGTTCAGACCGGAACGGTCGATTATCGTTGTCTCTATTTATGATTATTGTTTTCATGTACTCAGTCCTGTCATTGTATATGTTCCATGCCTCAGTCTTGTAAGTTGCTAGTTTATTTTATATTATCATTGGTTTGGGCTGATTTTCATATTTTTAGAGCATTGTGAGTGGGACTGAAAGGTACTGACTGAGTGAGGCTTGAAGACTGGTTTTGAGACAGTTATGAGGTCGGACTGCACACCGCAAGGACCCGGGAATCATGCCTTCGTTGGCTTGATATAGCGCTTGGGCTTATAGGAGCCCCTCCGGAGTCTTTACACCCCCAGTG
>ML301372.1:0-29416 GCA_005239505.1 Nicotiana paniculata
CACACGCACGGAGCATATCCTCAAGAATCTGAATAGTGCGCTCGGACTGTCCGTCCGTCTGGGTGTGAAATGTTGTGCTCAACTCCACCCTGGTACCTAAGTTTCGCTGAACGGCTCTCCAGAACCGTGAAGTGAACTGAATACCTCTGTCTGAAATAATAGAAACTGGAATACCATGCAGACAAATGATCTCCCGAATATATATCTCTGCCAACCGTTCTGATGAATAAGTAGTCAGTACCGGAATGAAATGGGCTGATTTGGTCAGCCGATCCACAATCACCCAAATAGCATCATGCTTCCTCAAAGTCCGAGGAAGTCCAACCACAAAGTCCATGGTGATCTGCTCCCACTTCCACTCTGGAAGCTCAATCTGCTGAAGTAACCCTCCCGGTCCTTGATGCTCACATTTGACCTGCCGACAATTGAGGCACTTGGCTACAAACTCTGCTATATCCTTCTTCATTCTTCGCCACCAATAGTGCTGCCTCAAATCCTGATACATCTTCGCAATACCCGGATGGATGGAATACCGCGAACTATGGGCCTCTGCTAAAATCAACTCCCGAAGCCCATCAACATTGGGCACACAAATCCGACCCTGCATCCTCAATACCCCGTCATCTCCAATGGTCACATATATGGCATCACTGTGCTGGACCGTGTCCCTGAGGACAAGTAAATGATGATCATCATACTGCCGCTCCCTGATATGGTCGAATAAGGAAGACTGAGAAACCACACAAGCCAATACCCGGCAAGGTTCAGAAAGATCCAATCTCACGAACTGACTGGCTAAGGACTGAACATCTAAGGCTAAAGGCCTCTCAGCTGCATGAAGGTATGCCAAACTCCCCAAACTCTCCGCCCGACGACTCAAGGCGTCGACCACCATATTGGCCTTCCCCGGATGGTATAATATAGTGATGTCATAGTCCTTTAGCAACTCTAACCATCTACGCTGGCGCAAATTTTGATCCTTCTGCCTGAATATGTGATGCAAACTCCGGTGGTCACTATAAATCTCACAAGGCACACCGTTCAAATAATGACGCCAGATCTTCAAGGCATGAACAATGGCAGGTAACTCAAGGTCATGGACAGGGTAATTCTTCTCATGTATCTTCAACTGTCTGGACGCATAGGCAATCACCTACCATCCTGCATCATCACTGCTCCAAGGCCAACTCGCGAGGCATCACAATAAACTGTATAAGACCCCGAACTAGTAGGAAATATCAAGATCAGGGCTGTAGTCAAAGCTGTCTTGAGCTTCTGAAAGTTCGCCTCACACTCTTCTGTCCACTGAAATGGAGTACCCTTCTGGGTCAATCTAGTCATAGGGGCTGCAATCGATGAATATCCAAAGGATCTTCCGGGATACCGTCCCGTAGTCCATCATATGTATATCCAAAGGATCTTCCGGGATACCGTCCCGTAGTCCATCATATGTATATCCAAAGGATCTTCCGGGATACCGTCCCGTAGTCCATCATATGTATATCCAAATGATCTTCCGGGATACCTTCCCATAGTCCTAATATCAGTGTGCAGGGGGATCTCCGGGGATACCGTCCCGTAGTCCCAAAGTAAATAAGCAGGGGAATCTCTCGGGATACCGTCCCGTAGTCCCAAAGTAAATATGCAGGGGTATCTCCCGGTTATACCGTCCCGTAGTCCCAAAGTAAATAAGCAGGGGAATCTCCCGGGATACCGTCCCGTAGTCCAAAAGTAAATATGCAGGGGGGTCTCCCGGGATACCGTCCCGTAGTCCCAAAAAACATACACAGCCACAACAAGAAGATGTTCAGAATTAGAGTGCATAAAATACAAGGCAACAGGTAATTCTTGTCTAACATACTTCACGTAGTGGAATTAAGGAAAATTAAGCAAATAACCAATTAAGGCAACTAGGCATGATTTTCTAAGCTAACATAGACTATAATTGCAAGAAGAAGGAAGCAGGTAAGACAGAAACTCAGTCTAAATATTTAAAGTAAACCAGATTTTTCAACAATTTGCACAAGTACGCGCTCGTCACCTCATGCACCAGGCATTCAATTACCAAATATCACATCCTAAGGGGAAAGGCCCCCCACACAAAGTTAGACAAGCCACTTACCTCGAACCGGCTCAAAATCAACTTGAAACCACACGTTTGCCACGAGTATCCGACTCCAAATGGCCCAAATCTATACAATTCAATTACATATCGTAAATAACATCTCATGCAACAAATTATACTGTTTAATTCAAGCTACGGCGTAAAATTATGTAAAATGATCAAAACGCCCCTCGGGCCTATGATTCGGAATCGGGTAAAAGTTATATTTTCCAAACCCTTATTCATTCATGATTCCAACCATATGAAAATATCTCAAATCGGAGGTCAAACACCCAATCAAACTCCCAAAATTTGGTCTAGGGAGTTTCTTCCAATTTTTCCCCAATTTCAATAAAAAATCTTGAATCTAAGGGTGAAATTTAAGATTAGGAACATGGAAATTAGCCTAAGATGGTTAGAAATCACTAACCTCGAATACCCAATCGAAAATCTCCACAGGAATCGCCTCTCTCGAGCTCCCAAAATTCTAAAATAGTGAAATGACATGACCCTCGGATTTTTTGGAATATCAACAGGGATTTTCGCACCTGCGGTGCCTAAATTCGTGCTTTTGATACCGCACCTGCGGAAAAAGCATCGCAGGTGCGGAAGTCACTTAAATGCACAGGGGCCGCACCTGCGATTGCATTGGTCGCACCTGCGGTCCCACAACTGCGAAACCCAGGTCGCACCTGCGACCACTGGGCCAAGGCTCCCCTATCTCACCTGCGATCAAGGACATCACGCCTACGAGGCCGCACCTGCAGAAAAACCTTCGCAGGTGCGAAGAAACCAGAAGGTGCCTAGTTCAACAACAGCAAAATTCCCATATTCCACCCGTTAAGCATCTGAAATAACCCCGAGGCCCCCGGGACCTCAACCAAAACCACCAACCAAACCTAGCACCTCATTTGAACTAGGTCGAGCCTTAAAAATACGTCTCATAACATCAAAATACTCAAATATGCATAGATTCAAGCCTAAGAACTTAAGAAAATTCTAGAACTCACATCCGACGCCGAAACACGTCTAAACTTATCCGAATGACCTCAAATTTTGCACACACATCCCAAATGACATGACGGAACTACTGAAACTTCCAGAATTCCATTCCGACCCTCGGATCAAGAATTCACTATCGGACCGGAAACTCCAAAAATTCAAACTTCGGCATTCAAGCCTAAATGAGCTACAGACTTCTAAAATACATTCCGAAGACGCTCCCAACCCCGAAATCTCCTAATGGAGCTAAGGGAACCATCAAATTTCCATTCTGAGGTCGTCTTCACATTGCTCCGACTACGGGCAAATTTCCAACACTTAAGCTCTCATTTGGGGACTAAGTGTCCCAAAACTCTCCGAAACTTAAAACCGAACATCCCGGAAATTCAATATCAGAAATAGACTTGGAGAAAATAGTTAACAGGGGATCGGGGCGTTAATTCTTAAGACGACCGACCGGATCGTCACAGTTAAAAAATCTCGTTTGAATGGAATATTGAAGCAACTCACGTTGCTAATGAAATTCCCATCTTGATGAAGCCTTTCTCTTTAACTTAGATATAATACCTCTCCATTTGTGAATTAGAGAAGGGATTTAACTCTTGGTGGTGTCGGCCCCACCTTTTAAGACTTGGTGTCACATAATTCTCTTAAATGTTCCACCTTTCAACCTATTTTAAGAGTCACTAAATGGGTGTAGGTTTGCTGCCACGTTGGGGGATTTGTCCCCACCTACTAATTATCCACAATTCCCTAGTTACATGGTTAATCTCCCATTAAATCAATAATTAACCAATTACCCACATAATTAAGAATTATCTCAAATTACTTAAAATACTACTTATTTTTAACACACTTATACATCATACTATCATGGTTATGGGGTACTTGTATGGCACTAATCCATAATCAAGGGGTATTATAGCTTGGACCATTTTCTATCCCATATTGAAAAACTTCAACGAAACTCATTTTCTTTGATTCGCTTACCCTTTCACCTTCACGAATTTACTTATCACTTATTTGAAATAGCATAATACTTGTAACCTCAAAATAATCTCATTCCCGAGATTACATCGATTAACTTACGATGAAACTTTAACGTACAAAAATGCGGGATGTAACATCTCATTTTGAGCTTTCATCAATTTATTTATGGCTTCACGTACGAAAATATGGGGTGTAACACGAACCAAGTGAAGATTCCACCAATAAATTAACATGGTAACAAAATACTGAAAGCTAACAAAAGGCAGTGTATTGCTTTATATTGCGTAAATCTAATGTGTTTTACAAATGATTAGACCCCTTTATATAGTAGGGGAGTCCTATTCTTGATAAAATTCGAAATACAACAAGAAATCTCATGATTGTCTAATTAATTGGCCTTCTTGATACGTGCCAGGATTTTGATCGTGATCCTCACTCGATTACGGATATTTCGGCTTTCCGTTATTTGACTCAGTAAACTTTCCTCGAGTCTCGCTTGATCTATATTTTTCTTGGTCTCTATCTTGGCTGATATCGATCTTGATCGTTCTCTGGGTCACAAGCTCAACAATCTAACTTTGCACCATGGCTCGATATAACACGGGATTTGAACCTTGGCCTATCATGTTCCAGCCTTGATTAGTCATACGAAGGACAAGCTCGATTTTGACCGTATACAACTACGCTCAAATTTACCTCTACTGTTATATTATTTGGCCAAATTTACCACTACCATTAGCAAACTTTTAAAAATTACCCTCGGTCCATCAGGTGATCCAAAATCTCCCAAATCATTTTAAATAAGTCTTTTATTCTTCTTCTCAATCTACTATTTATGAAATAATTTGCAATTTACTTGCTTTCATAATTCAAAAAGAAAATAAGAGAAATAAATATTAAAATAATACAACCATTAGTAAACAAACTATAGTAAATTGAAGAATCTAAATTACGTAGCTTGTCTCAATTTCAAATACATTCCAACTTTAGTGAATTCATTTCACCAAAGGTATGGAGACTTTGCAAGTATTAGTGATAGAAGTTGAAGTTCCTTGGAGACTTTACATTATTGAATTCAACTTTGCCTTAATCAAATGCCTACGCATTGTGCACGCTTAAGTTAGTCGATCGAACTCTACACTAACCAGACAATAACAAAACATATTCAAATATACATGTACATCTGAATGTATGAATTGATATCCATTGTTGATTCACCTTAATGTTGATCCATAATCTACAACTGATAACTTGAAACCTCTTATGTAATACAATGTCACTGGAGCTCACGTCTCGTCAAGGAACATCTGAAGTTATTTGCCCGATTTACCTAGGGGCAATACTATACTTCAATAACCACATTTTATAGCATCCCAATGTGATTCATCTTATGGGGGTATTCTAATCCCGTGCAGTTCAATAAATAACTTTTCTTTAAATCAGTACTCGATCAAAGGCCTAAGTGTCATCCTCTTATCTATCACAATTACACCCTTATTCTACTACCAGGGAATCATTCCATCTCTTCTAAATGATCCAAGTATTAGACTCCTTTGCATTCATTAAGCCTATATTGAGCTTTCTATAACTTACGGAAATCATCAACTCTCTTGTTTTGATGGGCTTAATCCCGAGGCCTTACCTATTCTCATCACCTTCTCAATCACCTTTTCATAGCCTTACTCCTATCTACCTAAACCTTGTTGCTCTATCATACTTTAGTTTGCGACCTACACATATCTATTTATACTACTTGCAACCTTCCTTTAGCTTGCTAGCACCATATATTTCCTTTCATGCCTTCTCGATTGTCCTTAAATGCATGCAATTACTTTTCCTAGTCGTCCTGTCACTTTGTTTTCATGAATATTTGGCTTATCTTAGTGCCTACATATATTGGAATTTCATGCAACCCATATGATCTTGAATATTAACTTTAATTTTATATTTTTCCCGTTCATTAGCCACGATAGGTGTCACATTCTTATGGAGTGTATACAATATTATAGTGAGTCTGTTGTTACAAAACCATTTCTTCTTCAAGTTACTATTCTTAGGTTGAAACCTTCTTCCTTATTTCCTCAGCTGGTCTTTCCTTGTAGTAATTAGGGGAGACTCTCTAACTCATGTAAAGCTGCGAGCTTATTACATCGTATACCCGGAGGAATTTTTGATGCTTACTCACCTATAATTATCCTTAGTTACTTACCTTTGCACTCTTATGCTCGTATGGTTGGTTCTTAACAGGAATTTTGAATGTCTCCTAGTGGCACTCTTTTTTATTTCCGTAACACCTATACGACACCTTTAACTACCCAAACTCCTATATGAATATTTCTCAAGTATCATAATGTCATATCCGCGAGACTAAATTACCTATGTTGGGGTTCACTACATTTATCTTGCACGATATGTTGATTTATCTGTACCCTGTTGTATAGCCATAAATAGACTCTTCTTGAATCAACTACTAACTACTCATTGGTCCATTCTCATATTTGTATTCCGTGTTATCTCTTTTGGGTTATTTCCTTTGTCTTAACTTACCTCTCGCACTGGCTCCTTATGTATTCAGTGTTCATTTGCACTTATTTATAAATAACATCCTGGGCGAGAACCCTTACTGCCTCTCCCCGACGTCGTGCTTGCATAATGTTATGGAGTCGTAACATATCTATATAATCTAAATAAATGCAATTTCATTCCTTTTTCCTTTTTACCACATTCTTCCCTTACTAATTTGTAATTACATGAACCATATAACTCCTACTTAATACCATATCACACAATCTTCCCCTCTCTCTTCATCTTTTGCGTCTTTTCACATCTTCATTGAATCTTACTCACGCTGCGATAACCCTTCTGTACCAAGGATAATGAAATTTTTTACTCACAAGGGTGACACCTAGTGCAACTCGCACACTTAGTCCCTTAAGCTTAACTCTGCTCACAGTACTCGCTTTAGGGAAACGTCTTCCTGAATGCCCTTTAAAGGTTATTCTTCTGTTGTCCATTCTATTGTCGCCGGGATGCGATATCTGAAATTCTCATGATGCCGACTATTATCAAATCATTTGGTCCCTAATTCATGTCAATTTATCTTGTTTACCAGCTCATACTAATTTCTATTACTCTGGGGTCTAACTTTTCCTTTTGGTAATTATGTTGGAGTCACCAGCTTATTTTTCGAAATGAGTATATGACTTCATGGATTATACCCTTTTATTGATTCAAGGCATGTATCCTCTTGTCTTTCCCTTCACTTGGCTATAGACTCTGTCATTCTGTCATATTTTGATTTACCGTTGTCACCACATTCTGTCATATTTTAATTTACCGTTGTCACCCACTTATCACATCTTACTCATAATGTTTCATTTACTCTCTTCTTATTCTCCGAATAATATTTTTGTCTATCACTTTATTCTAAAAACTCCAACAAAATGTTCTTTCACTTTTAGCTCTCCTTGCTTTATCTCACTGGCTCTTCGAGATGCCTAACATTCTCTCTGTTTTTTTACTAGGGTAGGAGTCATACTAAGATAATATTTATCTCTTCTAGGATTTCACTGCCTATCTTTTGAAATTTTTGAATATTCTAGTATTCATATATGACTGTACTATTCTAGAGTTCACCATCTGGGTGTCTCACAAGGATATCAAATCGTCTGCGGGTACATAAACTGCTTGAATAGAGCCTTCTGTCTGTTGCCATGGAATGTATAGGTAGGGATTGTTTTATGCTTGGAAAGCCCGTTCCGCGCTCTCTATCCCCTTTTTTGGGGGTCCCCATGAACCGCTTCCCTCTGCCCCTTGGAAAAGAGCCCGAGGCACCTCTATACTGATAAAAAGAATAGATAGAAAGAATGGGTTGGCTTAATACATGATTTGAACCACTAGCATCTACTTTCGAACCATTCGCCTCTACTCTTTGTTGTGAAGCTCATTCCCCGATCCCTACATCAAATGAGTCTGTTCTACGCTTTTAGGGTCGAAAGACTAAACCAAGACAAGTGAGCTAATGATGTCTCCTTCATCTTCAGATGAAAGCAGAATCTGAAATACATTGAGATCGCCGAAAAAGACACACAAAACTAGGAGAAGGAAGCAGCACCCAGCTCGATGAATCTGAAGCAGCAGATCTGCAAGACTCGGTCCTTCTTTCTTCTTTCTCAGTTTAAAGAGAGGAGAGGAAGGGAGAAGCGAACGGTTTTTGATCATTTTATTGACGAGATTTTCAATGAAAGCTGAGATGGGGTAAGTGTGAAGAGTCAACTATTGCCCTACTTTTCTTATTTCTTAGAAGAATGGCCCCGGTATACTCCTAAAAAGGGGATTCTCGCTCTACTGAATCGAAAGAATGACTCTCGCGTTTGGAACAGATAAGTTCGATACAACATTTGCACTATCTTTCGGAAATGTTAGCTAATGATAACAATCCATCCACCATTTTGGGTTACTCTAACCCCAGCTGGATCATGATATCCCATCCTTTTCTTAAATAATATTTGCTAGCTCCCATAGGGTATAACTAATTTGTTAGCTCCCATGGGTGTAGACAATTGTACATACCTCAATTACTATTGAAGGTAACTCAGAATACTTATATATCTCTGCCTGAATTGTAAAAACTGATAATCTTCACTAACTAGGCACCTCGTACCCTTCTTCACCTTGCTTCTTTTACTTGATGAAACTTGTACCTACCTTCTGATTCTCTTGTTGCTTTTTAAAATATAGGTGGATAGATATTCATGCCTTAGGGCTCCTTATCAAAAAGCTTACACGTCTTAGTACACACATAATCTACTGAAGACCTTATATTTATTCATCATAAGCACAAAGAAAAATTGAGTTCCTCTAACTCAAATATTCTACAACCACATTCAATCTCTCACCAACTGTCTTTGTGGATGTAGGTATCATTGTATTACGCATGATTAAAATTTAGGAGTTTGGATTCTTACAACTGAGCTCTACCACACGATCTAGAGTAAGAAAAAAGAGTGACAATCCTAAATACCCTGTAGCCTATTGCTTATAAGTGTGGTGCACAACACACCCATAAACAAGACTCTACTAGACACGACTTGTAGATTCCCTAGGACAGAACTACTCTGATACCACTTTTGTTACGACCCAAACCACAGGCCGCGACGGGCACCCGGTGCCTTACTCAACCGAGTACCAACGTAACATATCTTTATTTTCATACCATCATGGGTTAGTGGGACATAAGGTCCGTCATGAGATAACTAGAATAAAACATAAGGAAATACTAGACTTAGGTGGACCTAATATGATATAAGAACTTATAAATGTGACATACAAGCCTATATGATCGAAATGATCATTTGTACAATCAAAACATAGGCCGAAAACGCCATACAATCATCCATATACATGACATATGTCTACAAGCCTCTAAGAGTACATAAACATCATAAAGGCTGGGAGATGGCCCCCCCATACCAATCTATACATGTCCAAAGTATACTAACCAAACAGGCAACTCTGGAGCAAGTGGAGTGCACCAACACCTTCTGTTGAACTGATAGCCTACTAGGAGGACTGTCAACCTATCTATCGGGACATGCGGGCATCAAAATGCAGCATCCCTAACCAAAAGGGACGTCAATAAAAATAGAGTACCAAGTATATAAAAGACATGAAAGAAATATGAAGTAAAGAACTAAGCCTATAAGTCTGAATAGCATTGTGAATCATGAAACATTTATAATGTCATGCATATGCATATAAATATCATATCATGCATAGGTATATGCGTACATAACATCATCAAGCCTCTTAGGGCATATCATCATATCATCTTGGTCTCTGTGGGAGAAATCGTCAATGTATGCCAGCTGATAAGGTGGTGGTGCGTATATAGCGCCATAACCTTTCCTCATACCCTATATACATATAATATACGCCATCTGCTCATGGGTCAATATACATGTATAAATGAATGAAATGCATAAAAAGTAAGTCAATAAGATCTGGGATGTCATAAGATCAACATGCCTTCGATTAATATCACGAATTAAACTTTATCACTTATGTATTTTCTGAGACCTATGAACAGAGGATACAATAATATGACATATGGGGAATCAAGAACATAGGCAACCGTAGTACTTCTAATAATAGATTCATTTGTGAAAGTTTCATGTTTTCTCGTTTCATTGTATCATATGGATCATGCCAAAAGGAAAGAAGGGATAGCCTTAACATACTGTCACGACCCAAACCGATGGGTCGCGACAGGCACCTAATGCCTTACTCAACACAGTACCAATGTAACATATCTTTATTATTAAATCAACATGGGTAAATGGGACATAAGGTCCGTATGAGGTAACGAGAATAAAACATGAGGGAACACTCGACATAAAATGACCCAACCTGATATACTAACTTGTACATGTGACGTACGGGCCTATAAGGCGAAAATAATCACTCGTACACTGAACATGGGCTGAAGGCCATACAATCTTTCATATACATGACATATGTCTACAAGTCTCTAAGAGTACATAAACGTCATAAGGTCGGGACAGGGCCCTGACATACCAATCAATACATGTCTAAATCATACTAACCAAATAAGCAACTCCGGAGCAAATAGAGCGCACCAACATCTTCGCTGAGCTGATAGCCTACTTGGAGGACTCTCAACCTATCTATCGAGACCTGTGAGCATGAAATATAGTGTCCCCAGGAAAAAGGGACATCAGTACAAATAATGTACCAAGTATGTAAGGAATGAAAATCAGTAAGCAATAGACATGAGAGAAACATGGAGTAAAAGAATCAAAATGCATACCTGAATAGCTCTGTGAATCATTTAATATTATAATGGCATGCATGTGCATATAAATGTCATACCATGCATGGGTATATACGTTCATAACTTCATCAAGCCTCTGAGGGCATCCCATCATATCATCCCGGCCACTGTGTGCAATCATCAACGTATACCAGCTGATCAGGTGGTGGTGCGTATATAATACCATAACCTTTTCCCATATATATATATATACACGTATATAATGCCATCTGGTCATGGGCCAATGTATATGTATAAATGATTACAATGTATGAGAAGTGTGTCAATAAAATCTCTCAGAATGTCATGAGACCATTATGCCTTTGAGTAATATCACGAAGTAAACTTTATCAACTTACATATTTTCTAAGACACATGAACAGATGATTGAATAATAGGACACGTGGGGAATCAAAAACATAAGCATCTCTAGAATTTCTATGAGTAGAGTCATTTATGGAAGTTGTGCATTTGCTCGTTTCGTTTGTATCGCATGGATCATGCCAAAAAGAAAGAACGAATAGCCTTAACATACCTGGGCCGATTCTCTTGACAATCCCTCTAACACACTTCAGTTGCGACAACACGTAACGGCGAATCGAAGTAGGTGAAAATCCTTACGATATTCTTGAGAAATATTGCACCGTAATTCACATCCATAACTTGAACTTCTATTATAATACTTGCACCTCTTTACATGATTCGGTGAGAGCTTCATACTGACTTCTTATGAGGCTGGTGCTCTTCTAACTGGCTTTATCGTAGAGCCGTTATAGACTATGGCTACTGTACCTCTAATATTAAGGGTGATCCTGCAATGTTCTCAATCATGATTTCAATAATCAGACTCCTGATTTACTTGGTTGATGTAACTCTTTAGTTTCCTTTTCCTTCTGATCAACCTTTATATAGGCTTAAGCTATCTTCCGATTTGTTGCTCCTGGTATTAGTTATTACTTTAGCCTTTCTTGGGCGTTATGGAATATCCATGATACAATCTTCTAACAACTCAATCATTTCTCTATGCCCTGGGCTCAATTCGTTCTTTTAACTTATACCGAAGTCTTCTATGTCTGTATGATTGTCAACATATATGCTGCATGTATAAAATTTCAAACTCTTAAGTGCGTTCATAACGTACTCTAGCTCATTAATCGAATAATTCTTTTCGTTCCTTCTCAGCTTTTTTTTAAAAAATGTAAGCAATTACTTTTTCTGGTCTTTCTGCCCCCTTGTTGCGTGCATACTTAGCTTACATTAGAGTCCACACACATTGAAATTTCATACAACTCATATGATCTTGAATATCACTTCTGATTTTACTTCCCGTTCATTAGCCATGGTAGGTTCCATTTTCTTATGGAGTGCATACAATGTTGTTATGAGACTTTTGATATAAGACCATTTCCTCCTTAGGTTACTGAGCTTAGGTTGAAGCCTTCTTCCTTACTTCCTCAACTAGTCTTTCATTGTAGTATTTAGGGAGGATCCTCTGACTCTTGTAAAGCTGTGAGCTTATTACATAGTATATTCGACGGACCTTTTGATGTCCTTCCTTGCCTATAATTATCCATTGTTACTTACTTCCACACCCTTGTAGGATTGCTTCTGAATGATATTTTGACTGTCTTCCTAGTGGTACTCTCTTTTATTCTCGTAATACTCATACGGTTCCTTTAACTACCCCAACTCCTATTTGAATATTTCTCAAGTATTACAATGACATTACTGCGAGGCTGAATTCAATATATTGGGTTTTACTATGTTTATCTTGCACAATCTGGTGACTCATCTATAACCTCTTGTTTAGCCATAACTAGGCTCTTCCTGAACTACCTACTCGTTGGCCCATTCTCGTATCAATATTCCATGTAATCTTTCTTGGGTTATTTCCTTTGTCTTAACTTACGTCTCGCACTAGCTCCTTATCTATCAGTAACATCTCGGGCAGGGACCGTTACTTTCCTTGACATCGTGTTTGCATGATGTTCTGGAATCATAGCATATCTATAGGCTTTGAATAAGTTCAATCTCATCCCTTTTTCATTTTTTTATCGCATTCTTCCTTGACCATTCCATAATTACTAGCACCACTTAATTCTGACTTAATGCCACTTCACTCCATATTCCCCCCTTTAGGGGAGTTCCAAGAGTTGGAGATACGACGACCTACCTATAGATGTTTTACCTCTTCATCTTGGCGTCCTTTCACATCATCGATGACCCTTACTCGCCTTGCGATAATCCTTCTATACCAAGGACAACAAAATTCCTTACTCGTGATGGTGACACTTAGTGTAACTAGCACATACAGTCCCTTAAGCTTAACTTTACTCACATTTATTTCTTTAGGGAAGCGTCTTCCTGAATGACCATTCTCTGAATTTCTCATGAATCTTCTTATGTTGTCTATTCTATTATCGCCGGAATGCAATATGAAATTCTCATGATGCTGACTATTATCAAATCACTCACTCCCTAATTCATGTTTAGTTTATCTTGTTCACCATCCCATATTAATTTTTATTACTCTGGGGTTTAACTCTCCCTTCTGGTAGTCGTGTTGGAGTCACAAAATTATTTCTCAAAATAAGGATATGACTTTATGGCCTTTACTCTTTTGTTGTCTCAAGGCCTGGCTCCTCTTGTCTTTTCCTTCACTTGACTATATACTCTGTAATACTGTCATTTTTTTATCTACCGTTGTCATCCATGTATCATATCTTACTCATAATGCTTCATTAATTATCTTTTCATTTTCTGCTAATATTTCTATCTATCACTTTATTTTGAAATTTTCAACAGGACATTCTTTTGCTTTTAGCTCCCCTTTCTCCATCTACTGGCTCTCTGGGTTGCCTAACATTCTTTCATACTAGGGATGGGATCCGCACTAAGGTAATATTTATCCCTTTCAAGGATTCCAGTGCCTATCTTTGTAGTACTCATATCTAGATGCACTATTTTAGAGTGCACCATCTAGGTGTCTCACAAGGAGATCTATTAGCACATTTGCAATATCTTTCGGAAATGTCAACTAACGCAAACAATCTATCCACTATTTTTGGGTCACTCTAACCCCAGTCGGATCCTGATATCCGTACTTCTCTTATACTACTTTTGTTAGCCCCCATAAGGCATAAATAAGATGGGTGTGGCCAATTGTACATACCTATGTTATTGTTGAAGGTAACTCAAAAGGCTTATATTCCTCTGCCTGAATTATAAATACTGATAATCTTCATTAACTAGACGCCTCAACCCTTCTTTATCTTGCTTCTTTTACTTGTTGAAACTTGTATATATCTTCTAAATCTCTCACTGCCTTTCACCATAGAGGTGGATAAATATTCCTGACTTAAGACTTCTTATCAAAAGGCTTACACGTCTTAGTACACACATGATCTACTGAAGACCTTATATTTACTCATCATAAGCATCATGAAAAATCGAGTTCCTCTGACTCAACTCTTCCACAGCCACATACAACCTTTTACCAATTGTCTTTCTGGATGTAGGTATCATCGTATTATGAATAAAATAGAATTTAGGAGTTCGAATTCTTACAACTGAGATCTACCACACGATCTAGAGTAAGAAAAAAGAGTGACAGTCCTAAATTCCTGTAGCCTCCTGCTTATAAGTGTGGTGCATGACATACCCATAAACAAGACTTTACTAGACACGGCTTGTAGACTCCTTAGGATAGAATTGCTCTGATAACACTTTTGTCACGACCCAAACCGATGGGCCGTGAAGGGCGCCCGGTGTCTTACTCAATCGAGTACCAACGTAACATATCTTTCTTATAAAATCAACATGGGTAAATGGTCCAGAAGGGCCGTATGAGGTAACAAGAATAAAACACGAGGGAACACTCGACATAAAATGACCCAGCCTGATATATTGACTTGTACATGTGACGTACGGGTCTATAAGGCCAAAATAATCACTCGTACACTGAACATGGGCTGACAAGGCCATACAATCTTTCATATACATGACATATGTCTACAAGACTCTAAGAGTACATAAACATCATAAGTCCGGGACATGGCCCCGACATACC
This sequence comes from Nicotiana paniculata, assembly GCA_005239505.1. NCBI lineage: Eukaryota > Viridiplantae > Streptophyta > Magnoliopsida > Solanales > Solanaceae > Nicotiana > Nicotiana paniculata. The sequence goes on from ML301372.1 coordinate 14,998, forward strand.
AATCAATACATGTCTAAATCATACTAACCAAATAAGCAACTTCGGAGCAAATGGAGCGCACCAACATCTTCCGCTGAGCTAATAGCCTACTTGGAAGACTCTCAAAATGTCTATTGGGACCTGCGGGCATGAAACACAGCGTCCCCAGGCAAAAGGGACGTCAGTAAAAATAACGCACCTAGTATGTAAGGAATGAAAATCAGTAAACAATAGACATGAGTGAAACGTGGAGTAAAAGACTCAATATGCATATCTGAATAGCTCTGTGAATCATTTAATATTATAATGTCATGCATGTGTGTATAATATTATACCATGCTTGGGTATATGCGTTCATAACTTCATCAAGCCTCTGAGGGCATCCCATCATATCATCTCAGCCACTATGGGAAAATCATCAATGTATATCGGCTGATCAAGTGGTGGTGCGTATATAACGTTGTAACATTTTCCCATATATATATATATATATATATATATATATATATATATATATATATATATATATATATATATANTATATTACGCCATCTTGTTATGGGTCAATGTACATGTATAAATGATTGCAATGCATGCGAAGTATGTCAATAAAATCTCTCGGAATGTCATGAGACCATTATGCCTTTAAGTAATATCATGAAGTAAAATTTATCAATACGTATTTTCTGAGACCCGTGAACATATGATAGAATAATAGGACACCTGGGGAATCCAGAACATAAGCATCTCTAGCACTCTATGAATAGAGTCATTTATGGAAGTTGTGGATTTTCTCGTTTCGTTTGTATCGTATGGATCATGAAAAAAATAAAGAAGGGATAGCCTTAACATACATGAGCCGATTCTCTTGACAATCCCTCTAACACACGTCAATTGCGACAACACGTAACGACGGATCGAAGTAGGAAAAAATCCGTATGATATTCTTGAGAAAGATTGCACCGTACCCCTTAAAATTGCAAAATCCTGTTGTCGCAGCACTATAAAACTTCATATGAGATTGTTGAGAATCCATCTGTTAGCAAATAACAAGGCTATGTATTTCCTTAATAAAATAGGGATGTCATAAGTAGTTGGTTTTTTGGTAGCTTCATCAGTTAGCATGCTTAGTAGGTGTAAACATCTCTCATTTTTGTAAATTAAAGAGATCTTAAGTCTTTGGTGGTGTGGCCCCACTTTGTAAAACTTGTCCACCAAACATCCTCCAATTTTTTCCACCTTATTATGTGATTTATGAGTCATAATTTAAGACTTCTTTGGCTGCCACATTCCATAATCTCACATGACTTGCCCCCTAATACTTATCCAAGATAATTATCCTCAAACTTTTAATTAATTTGTTAACTTCCCACTCAAATCAATAATTAACCAAATATTCATATAATTAAGAACTATCTCAAATTACTTAAAATATCACTCACTTTTAACATACCTCATATACTTCACTATCATGGTCATGTGGTACCTTGTATGACACTAGTCCATAAATACACGGTATTTTAGCTCGGGCCGTATTTTATCCCAAATTGAGAAACTTAGACGAAATTTATTTTCTTTGATTTGCTTACCCTCTCACCTTCACGAATTTACTCATCACTTGGTTGAAATAGCATAATTCTTATAATCTCAAAATAATCTCATTCCTGAACTTATGTCGATTAACTTACAACAGAACTTTAACATATGAAAATGCGGGATGTAACCTCTCATTTCCGAGCTTCCATCAATTTACATATGGCGTACTTTCATGTACGAAAATATAGGGTGTAACACATACCTTATAGAAATATTTCCAATAACAATGCTAAACTCAGATCACTGACCTTGATCTACAACAACAACAATGAAGTTATTGTCAAGTTACGAATGACTCTCTCATTTATATAACCGAAGTAACTTAATTTGTAACCAAAAAATGAGCTGCATTTTCCCTGATTTTACTGCTCCATCAAGACCGCTATAGGCGAGACAACAACATAATACAATCATCAACACGGGAAAAACCCAACTACAATTCGGGACCTTTAATACAACTAAAACCCCAAATATACTATAACACACCCAATCAACAAGTTATCAAGTAGCCTGAAACTGCAACGACGAGCGACCAACCCACTACCCTACCACATGTGGCATTTCTCCACGCCCTTTACCCTTCCAAACTCCATAAATCGGCAACACAAGAGGCCAACACGAGTGGACTACAAAATAGTCTGCTAAAAGTGGAATAAATCAAACTCACGGCTTTCGATCACCGTCCCATAAGTTCTAACTATTAGAAAAAGAATTTATCAACCTTCCTTGATATTTAAAATCTTAAATATAAAAATTAGGTGTTTTTTTAACTATGAAGTACCTTCCAAAACTCAAACTACAAAGAAAAACAGAGGCGGTATTATGATACTTACGTCGTAGGGATCATTCTAATGTTATCGCTTCTTGATGTACCCATGATGTTAATATTCTTTGAAATCCTTGTAGAGAGCTTAAGGATAGGTTTATGGAGGTTCTCTGTTCGTGTTATATGAAAAATGAAGAGAAAGAAGACTTATAACCTATATATATATATATATATATATATATAAACTTTTGAAAAGTCAAAGAGGTGCTAGCTTCGCACCCTAGCATCGACCCTTCTTCATACGCTCATTTCTTTTTATCTGGACGTTGTATGAATGAACGATTAAGTGTGTTGAGAATTAAATTCCAAGACCTTTAATTTGGTATATAATATGCCCCTAAAAGACTTCTTATACCACACAAAATGTATTGCTTAAAAAGCTTCGTCACAAGGCAAATCCTTAATCAATTTTTCCGCAACTTAAATCCGATTTCTCCCACACTTTATATTTTATATACAAACATCATATATAGTAATATTATAACTTTACACTCATTTAAATTATGATTAACATGTCTCATATTCATTATACGCCACCTTTGGACGCACAAGGTGTCACAAATTCCAAGTGTATTGAGAGAAAATCACAGCTACATTTGACCTAATTTTCATCACATTTACGATGTAACTTGTGATGACCTTTGCCAACTTTTGTTCCACAACTCGCTTGACTTCAAAAAGTAATACACGACTATCGTACGACTAAAATAACTCATAACATAACCTCTTTATCATGTTAAGAACCCTAGTATCACCCCAAAAAGTACATGTTATAACATTCCCAATTTGTCGACATTCGACAAACCTTATTTTCTTCAATTTGTTTAGCTTCTATGTCTTTCAACCCTCTTGGTACTTGTTATCCATGATCTTAAATATCTGTAACCTACAAGGTAACATGATTAATTTACTTTGTGTACTTTCAAATATAATCTCATTTTTGAGCTTACATCAATTGACTTACGACGTACTCTCACGTACGAAAATATAGGGTGTAACACCCCAACCCCACCCTACCCCCGAACTCTCACCTCCACCCTAAATAGAAATATTATTTAGAGTATTTTCTTTTAGTGTTCTAGATAAAGTATTTTCTTTTTTATTTCAACAAAATGAATATTTTCTCTTTATGATGTAGAAAAAGTATTTTCTTTCATTTCAATAAAATAAGTACTTTCTTTTCATGATGTAAAAAAAGTATTTTTTTTTACACAAAATGAGTATTTTCTTTTCCTGTCGTTGAAAAAGTATTTTCTTTTATTTTTCAAAAAAGAATATTTTCTATTCAAGTTGTAGAAAAAGTATTTTCTTTCATTTCAATAAAATGAGTAGTTTCTTTTATTTTATTATGATACATAAAGTATCCGTCCTTTATTTTATTGATATAAGTATTATTTAGTATTTTTTCTGTTGTGATAATGTGTTTTTTCTTTATTTTCAGATTTTTCTTATGTTTGAAGATCATTTTTGTCAACAACAGTTAGTTAAATTCGACATCACAAAAAGAAAGTACTCATTTTATTGAAATGAAAGAAAATACTTTCTCTATGTCATGAAAAACAAAATACCCATCTTGTTGAAATAATTTTTTTTCTACATCATAAAAGGAAAGTGCTCTAAATAATATTCTTATGTATTTAGTGTGGGGTGTCGGAGTAGGGCTGGGGTTGGGTGGTGGTGGGTGAGAGTAGGGATGGGGGTGGTTGGGGGTTGGTGGAGATGAGGAAGGTTGAAAAAGAGTTTTGGAAAATATTTTTCCTTTTCTTGATAAGGAAAATATTTTTCTCCAATTGGAGAAAACGAATTCATACAGAAAATGTTTTTTAATATTTAAATCAATCAAACATGGGAAAATTAGAAAATATTTTTCACAACATGGGTCAAGATAGAACTTTAAGCTCGAGCATTTCCATGAGTCAAGGTTGGACATCATTATGAGTCCATTTGGGCTGACAATTTTTTATGGGTTAACTTGGGCTAGCCCAAAGTAATCTATTTTAAAAATCATTCTAGCCCAAACCCATTAAAACTTGGGCGGGTTGAACAGGTCAAATAAGTTTTGGTTAATTTTGTCATCCCTAAATCAAGTCATTCAACACGACATAGTGGTTATCCATTTTTCTCAAGAAAGTCTACAAAGATTTGTTTATAGGAGTCCAACATAGTCCTAAAATTCCTAAGAAATTTAACATATTTTGCACCCCTTATATTTCATACAATAAAGCTCATGGACTGACTCATACGGTTTGGTTGATGCTTGGAAAAATTATTGATAGTCTCCATTATATGCTTTATCTGGTTTTCCCTCAGGGCGAAGTTGAAGATCGCTACACACTTTCCTACTGTTCTATTTGAAAGTGGATGTCCCAACCCAATATCTCACCAAGTCGTGATGGCACCTAATCCAACCATCTAGGTAAGCCAACCAATGAGGAACACAATCTAAGAAAAAACCATTAAATAAATATTAAAATAAAAATACAAAATTTAATACAACTATTCCCAAGGACTAGTAGTACAAGTCATGAGCGACTAATAATAAGAATATTGTTGGTTTCGCAAGTACACGGAATTATACGTGACCGTCAAGTAATAATGTGACTCGAAAGTAGGATGTCGAACAAACAGAGACTTAGAATAATTGTTAACTAGGCTAATTCAAAGCAATCAACTGTCCAAAGTAATAATGAATGTTGTTTTTGTATTAAGCTATTCAACGACCCAATAAAATCCCACCAGTGGGGTCTGGAGAGGGTAGAGTATACGCATACCTTACCCCTACCCCAGAGGGGAAAGAAAGGTTATTTCCAGGAGGCCCTCGGCTTATAGACACTAGATCTGTAACAACAAAAAACCCAAAAAATAATATCAACAATGTGAGAGACAGCAAATAAATGGAAAAGCAGTAACACAAAGATTATGCAAAAGTGTGAAACACAACATAAATCGCTAGCAGTGCTAGACAAAATACTAACATACTCGCTGGTACAAAGAGGGAAACAGGAAAAAATAGGAAAACCGCTCGACTACCCCTTAACCTACAACCCTAATGCTCGACCTCCACAACTTCCTATCAAGAGCCATGTCCTCGGAAATCTGGAGTCGCACCATGTCCTATCTGATCACCTTTCCCCAATACTTTTTATGCCGCCCTCTACCTCTTCTGTACCTGCCAAAGCCAACGTGTCACACCTTCTAATCAGGGAATCTAGGCTTCTCCTCTGCACGTGCCCGAACCATCTAAGTCGCGCTTCCCGCATCTTGTCGTCCATTGGAGCCACGCCCACCCTCTCCCGAATATCTTCATTCCTAATATTTGTGTGCCCCTACATCCATCTCAACATCCTTATTTCTTCTACTTTCATCTTCTGGATATGTGAATTCTTGACTGGACAACACTCAGCCCCATACAACATGGTCGGTCTAACCACCGCTCTATAGAACTTACCTTTAAGTTTTGGTGGCACATTCTTGTCACACATGAATCCAGACGCTAACCTCCATTTCATCCAACCCGCCCTAATACCGTACGTAACATCCCCGTCGATCTCCCCATCTCTCTGGATAATTGACCCTAAGTACTTAAAACTTTCTCCCTTGAGGATGACCTGTGAGTCAAGCCTGACTTCCACGTCTGCTTCCCCCGTCACGTCGCTGAACTTACATTCCACATATTCCGTCTTAATCCTACTCAACTTGAAACCTTTAGACTCCATGGCCTGCCTCCATACCTCCATTCTCCCATTAACACCGCCTTGTGTCTCATCAATCAGAACTATATCATCAGCGAACAACATACACCATGGCACCTCTCCTTAGATAAGGTGTGTCAGTGCGTCCATCCCCAGGGAAATAAGAACGGGCTGAGCGCAGATCCTTGGTGTAACCCCATAGCTACCGGAAAAGGCTCTGAGTCACCTCCCACAGTGCTAACCCGAGTCATAGCTCCTTCATACATATCCTTTATCGCCCTAATGTAAGCCACATGAACACTTTTCTCCTCCAAACATATCCAAAGGACGTCCCTAGGGACCTTGTCATATGCCTTCTCTAGGTCAACAAACACCATATGCAAATTTATCTTCCTATCCCTGTATTGTTCCACTAACCTCCTGATAAGATGGATAGCTTCTGTAGTAGAACGACCCGGCATGAACCCGAACTAGTTTTTCGATATAGACACCACCCTCTTATCCTCCTTTCCACCACCCTTTCCCAAACTTTCATGGTATGACTTAGTAACTTGATACCCCTATAGTTGTTACAATTCTGGATATCACCTTTGTTCTTGTATGCCGGAACCATTGTACTCCACCTCCACTCATCAGACATCCTCTTCGTCCTGAAGAAATTAAGGATTTTAAGCTATTAAGCTATTGTTATAGAAATTAAACAAGTAACAACTAAGTTTTTAAGAATGCAAACATGTGTTGTTGGAATTTACTCAGAGGAGATGAAGATTTCAGGGTTGTGGTCGGTTATCAATCCTATTGAGTTTGTAAATTAAACTTATTAATCTGAATTATATATGGTTGTTAGTTGATCGGATCGTTTATATAAATATCATATTTCTAAAATCGTAAAAACCCGGATAGTCATTTTGAGTATTTTAGCCTCGTTTCTCCTATTTGGTGCTTTACATATGTGTGATTGTGATTATGAGACTTGTCGGGGTGGTTGGTTTGTTTTCGAAGAAGTTTTGGTTTGAGATGGGACACTTAGTTCCTTGTTGAAGGCTTAAGTTGTAAGAGTTGACAAAAATTTGACTTTTGTATGGACGACTCCAGAAGTGTATTTTTATAGTTCCAATAGCTTAGTATGGTGATTTTGGAGTTAGGCTTATGTCAGAATTTGGATTTGGAGTTTCCTAGGTCATTTTTTGCTTGAATTGATGAAAGTTGGAAGGTTGAAGGTTTTGAAGGGTGATAGGTTTGATCGAGAGTAGACTTTGTTGGTATCGGGTTCGGATTTTGGTTCCGGGAGTTAGGATAGGTCAATTAAATTTGAGGACATTCCGAGTTGATTTAATATGGTTCGGCACGAGAATTGGAAGTTGAAAATTCATTAGTTTCCTTAGGCTTGAATTTAGGTACGATTCATAGTTTCGATGTTTCTTTGTGTGATTTGAGGCCTCGAATAGGTTCTTGTTTTACTTTGGGATTGGTTGGTGTGTTTGGATGGGGTCCCGGGGGCCTCAGGTATGTTTCGGATCATTTCGATTTGAGTTGGCATTGTTGAGATTTTTGATTTTTTGTGTCTTTGCACCTGTGAAGGATTAGTTGCAGGTGAGAGTCTGCAGGTGCGGGCATGGGGCTGCAAAAGCGGACAAGGCTAGATACTGGGGAAATGCGTAAGGCTGGGCGCAGGTGTGAGGTCGTATTTGTAATGAAGGACCGCCGATGCGATCTATTGGCCGTAGAAGCGGAAGGTCTGAGAATTTAGTTGGACCGCAGATGTGGGCTTCAATCCGCATAAGCGGAGCCGCAGATGCGGTTAAGTGTCCGCAAATACGAAACTTCCATATATGATTTAATTCGAAGGGTTTTGGTTATTTATCATTTTTGGAGTTGTGGAGCTCGGTTGGAGGCGATTCTTGGAGGGATTTTCATCACTATTGAAGGGGTAAGTGATCCTTACTTGATTTGGTTTATTAAAGGTGGAATTTGGGGTTTTTTCGGACTATGATTTTGGATAGTGAGATTTGATGATTTGAGGGTCGATCTGAGTTTTGGAATTGGATGAAACATATATATTTGGGCTCGTATCACAATGGATGTTCGAAATTTGTGAGTTTTGTCGGGTTCCGAGGTGCGGGTCAGATGTTAACCTTTTAGGTTGACTTTGCGTAATTGATTCAAGATCTTATATTTATCATTTGGAATTGTTTCCTATGGCTATTATTGATGATATTAAGTTAATTTGGCTAGATTCGAGGCATTCGGAGGTTGTACTGATTTGCTTGCTTGAGGTAATATCTTACCTAAACTTGGTTGAGGAACTAGTTGCCTGAGTTATTTGTGATAATTACGTGCAATAGGGAGCATACATGTGACGTGTTGAGCCCATGTGCATGCACTGATGTATTATTCATGCTGGGGGTAGTACTTAGGCTATGATATGCCTTGAATTGGTTGCTAAATTAATGTTGTGATACTTCTTATATTTGTACCCCTGTTGCGAGATATTTGAGCCAAACTTAAGGTTCCATAGGGGTTAATCTCCTGATTGAACCTGATAATTGCTACTTTCGTGATGTATTTTCCTGATTGAGCTGTGATAGCATGCCTTGCGTATGCATAAACCTTAGCATATCACTTATAGTCTGTGCTGGTAGCCTGTGACCACGTTTGGCGGGTTGTAATATTGAGCATGTGATCGTACCGGGTGTATTGTGATATTGACACATAAATTATCCGTGCAGATTCGAGATATTAATATTATTGGCACGTGAGTTCTCCGTGCAACACGTGAGTTGTCCGTGTGGTTACTATTATTAGCACGCGAGTTGTTCGTGCAACATGTGAGTTGTCCGTGCAGTGTGTGAATATGGATCCATCCCCATACGGTCACCCTCTCATGTTTCTTCTTGATGGTGTACACGCGGTATGAGGAAAGCTGATCAGTGATTTGGTTCGGTTATTGAGATTCTAAGGAAAAGCTGGCAAGTGTTTGATTTGGTTATTGCATTGCAACTTTACTTGCAATTTTCCTTGGTTGTTTACCTGATTTGTTTGCATATCTACTTTATATGCTGAATTGTTGACCGAGAAGAGTACATTAAGTTATAGTGTGCACCATGATGGTTTCTATCTGTGGTTCATGACTTGATCATATTATTGTTATGTACTTGTTGGAATTATGAACTGTACATGTGGTTAGCAAGTATCATTTATAGTTCTTACTTCTATTATCTCACCGAGGTTAGTTATGATACTTGGTGAGTACATGGTGACACTTGTACTCATAATACACTGTCAGGATCTAAAATCCCACCTTATGAATCTCGATGACACCTAGTCTCTACACATGAAGATATCTATCAGAGATAACCAACTTAACTATATAAAACTTAAACTGATAAATGAAATAATGTAATTAAAATTGAACAAATGTTATACAATCTTCATAACCGGTCGTACATAGTCATAAGCTCTACTGAGATACACTAGAATTTCTAAGTACAATACTGCTCTGGAACGAAGATAAACAGTAGCAAAGATAATATCAGGGGGTGACTCTGAGGCATGCGAACAAAGGTATATCTTGAAGTTTCCAATCGCACAGGCACAACTCTTAAATCCAACACGATCCAAAGTATCTGGATCTGCACAAAATTGTGCAGAAGCGTATCATGTGTACACCACAACGGTACCAAGTAAGTATCAAGTCTAACCTTGGTAGAGTGATGGCGAGGCCATGTCAAGAAACCTACTAGACATAGAAACTTGTGCAAGATATTAACATAAAACTAACAATTGAAAGAACACCAATATAAGGCTAATAGCGGAAAGATCATTGATATACAACTAACAATGAAATAATAGGAACACAAATATCAACAAGAAGTAAACGGGTAATAAAGCAGTAACATAATCAGAACACAGATGAAATATGAATGAACTCAATTAAGGGAGAAAATGACAATTCAAGTAACCAAATCATTCTCAACACATGACTTACAACAAGAGTTACCCCGAGGCACCACACTTCGTAATCACATATCATAGGCCACAATCCCGAATCTTACACACATGGCACTTCGTGCCCACATTATCAGTCTTCTTCGCACGATAAAATCCACGTGCTACCATGTTCATTGTATCCATATCAAATGTCAAACAAAATGTTCGAGAGATTTATTTAAATACAATAAGGCATAATAATAATCTTAAATAAAGTAAGGCATCAAATGAGATAATAAGTTTATTTAGAATCAAATAAAGTAAAATAAAGTACAATTTATACAAAAATAGAGTATCAAATGAGTTAAGAAATCAATAAGGTAAGTAAAATAACATTTTTAAACAAATTAAACATCAGATAAGTTAACGAATTAATTACCGAATTTTTTATAGTAAAGCGTGATAACAATTTTAAGTAAAGTAGAACATAAAATGGGGTAATGCGTTTAATTTGAGAACCCAATTAAAGTGAAATGTGATTATCATTTAAAAATAGTAAAGCATCGAAAGAGATAACGAGTTCTATATTAAGAGTCACATAAAATAAAGCATATTAATAAATCTTTTATTTAAAATCGTTATGCTACCAACAACTCAATGGAATATGAGATAATGGCTCCACGCAAGTAAATTCATCTTGACAATCGATTCACCAAGTAACAACGGAGGCACAAATTGTCACCTTAAAGAAACACAACAAATCACATAGAATGTATGACTAACACAAGAAGTCACAATGGTTCCAACACAAGGAGATCAACAAATAACCCAATACAATCAAAATACAAGTGAAATATTTTAAGGAAAAACAATAACTGTTCAATCAAAGAGAACAATAAGAATCACAAATGAGGTACCACGCCTCAAAATCACATATCACAAGTCACAATCACAATCTTCCTAATATCGCCTCGTGAGCCTTGCATTTTTTTTAAAAAATATTTTTTCCGAAATAGCTACACGCGCTTTAGCCCCCTTATCTCACCGCGTGGCTTCAAGTAGTTCCCTTAATAGAAACACGTGTATAAATCCCACTTTATTTCTCTGCATGCACATAAACCCCTATCTTTATACTGCCGCGTGCACTTAAATATCATATCACAATAATCAATTCGCACCACACGTGCCCATATGCCACAACATTTCCAAAATCAACAATACCGATGTTACCACAACACATAACCCATGGATCAATCATAATATGTACAAGAATCTCAAAAATAACAAAATGAATGAGGAACAACTCAACAAGGAAAGATATCTCAATAATCAATAACTCCAACCACAAAGTGTTAATATCTCTTCAACAACTACAACCTCAATAGATCAGGAAGGAAGATATTTTCATGAAATGACAACTTCAAATTCTAATGCATAACATAAGCTTAACAGTGAAAGAGATAGCATGAAATAGCAACTACAACCAATTGCTAGAGAATAACTCATCTATGGAAAGAATAGCATGTAACAAAAACTAATAATCATTAAGGAAAAACTCGGTAATGAAAACTAGAACATGTAATAACAACTTCAATTAAAATGCGTAAGAATAAAATTACAACGAAAGATTGAACAATTAATAACAACTTCAATTAAGTATTTATAAGTAACCTAAGAGTCTAAATCCAGTCAATTTTCACATATAAGCATGTATACACGCTCGTCACCTCTTGTACACGTCTTTCACTTAATCAAATAGTACAATCAAATCCAATCCTAAGGGGTAGTCCTCCCCACCCCCACCCCACAAAGTCAGGCAGATACTTATCTCAAACAAGATAAATCAATCTACTAATACGCCCTGCCTGCTCAAGTACACTTCTAGACAGCTCGAATCTAGCCAAAATAACTTAATATTACAAATAAAAGCCATAGGAAATAATTTCGGTTAATAAAGGTACGATCTTTAACTAAACTAAAAAAGTCAAACCCAGGCTTGCACCTCGGAACCCAAAAAACTCACAACTTCCAAACACCCTTTCCGATACGAGTCCAACCATACCAAAATCATTCAATTCCGACCTCAAATCGATCTTTGAACCATCAATCAATGTTTTAGAAAGTAGTTACTAAAATTCCCAATATCTCCAATTCAAATCATTAATAATTCATTAAAATCGAGGTAGGAATCATGAAATAATAACAAATCCGAGTTAAAAATATTTACCCCAATCCAAGTAGTAAGAATTCCCTCCAAAACTGCCCAATATCGAGCTCCAAAACCATGTGAGAAAAAGTAACTAAATTTCGAAACAAGAAAAAAAAAAGTAGTTGTCTTAGCTCGAATCAGGTCGCAGATAATCCCGAAACTCATATTTGACAAGCCCAACATGATCCTTGTGAGATTATACCCAAGATAGCCTCTTGAATCACCCAAATTTGGCCTTAATATAAGGGAGATATGATGTTTTGAAGTTTTAAAAGAAATCTGAAAATTTCAGGGATATAAATGTCCTTTGGTAATTACTTACACAAAAAAAACAGCAATAAGAAAATCTTCGTTTTAGCACCCAAACTCATTCAGAACCTCCCAGACGCAAATCATATATGCATACCAATCATAAAACACACTACGAACCTGCTCGTGCGCTCAAAAGACTGAAAAGAGGTTATCTTGACCCGATATTGACCATCGTCAAACTTCAAATCCTTAACTTAACTAGTTTCTCAACCAATAATCCAAAACACACCCGGGCCCCTCGATACCCCATCCAATCATACCAACAAGTACAAATACATCATCCAAACTTATCCAAAGCTTCAAAACACCCACGGGAACATCAAAACAAATAATCAAGGCTCAAACCGAATAGAATTTCTCTTAAGTTGTTAATTCTTCATTCTTCCAAAAGAGTGTCTGAATCACACTTAAACACATCAGATTACTTTCAAACTTTGCACAAAAGATCAATTCAACTATATAGACCTATTCAAAGTCTCGAAACACCAATTGGAGCCCAATAACACCAAAGTCAACTTTTGGTCAAACTTATGAACTCTTAAGTTCTTCAAATTGTCAACTTTCGACAAATAGTGTCGATTCTTCTAGGAACCTCAAAATCGAATCCAAACATACAAACAATTCCAAAGTCATCATACGAACCTATCAGAACAATCAAAACCCGATTCCAAGTGCGTTTACCGAAAAGGCAAACCTTGGTCAACTCTTCCAGCTTGAAGCTTCTAAAACGAGAATAATTTTTCCAAATCAAACCCGAGCTGCTTGAAAAATGAAACCAACCATACACGCAAGTCATAATACATAATATAAAGCTACTCAAATTCTCAAACCACCGAATGGAACACTAAATCTTAAAACAACCGGTCGAGTGGTTACATTCTCCCCCACTTAAATATACATTCGTCCTCGAATGTACCAATATTCATTCCAAAGACATCAAACAGTCGTATAAACTTGACATACACATACCCATGAGTGATACCACATCACCATAACCTATATAATTCCTACAACACAATCTAACCGAAGACCTTTACATCTACCTTAGCTCACAACTCATAAAACCCAATCTCCAACTTACGAAATTCATTATAAGTCTTTGTATAAGTTTGAACAAGCTAAATAAAGCCATAACCATAACACAAAAAGTAATCACCTGATATACCACATAACTAAAATACTTATAGTAATATCGTTTGACCGTAATAGTTGCTCAATGACAAGCCCGGTACCGGTAACACATCTCAAATCAAATAAAGCCTTATTCTCAACCTTCGTACACTACCAATGATGGAGGAAACATGCATAAACTCATAACCACTTATTAGATCAGCAAGTCGTGGAGCTCTTTTTCCTGACAAGAACCTAGCTAAAAATCTAAGCCAGCTAGTGACATTATCCTTCCGACATACCTTGATCAAGTCCAATAACACTCATTCCATATCAAATAAATTCACCCCATCCAGTACAAGCTTCTCTACCAACATGGTAAATCGATCCTATTTAGAGCCACATACCATAAAATTCGTGCACTAAACAAGCAACAACTCAGATGTACCCATATGATGAAAATAGAATCAAACAAGAGAACCGCCCCACTACTCAACAGATACCACCACAAAGTGCAATGGTGAACCCATCTCACAAAGTAGAAACAAAAACACAGGAAATGAGCACAGAGGATCATATCCCAACATAACCCCATTGCGATACGTGACCTGGTCGTAACACCGGTCCACATGGAATGCCTCAAGGCATGAGTCTCACAATCAATAACCATATGCGTAATATTCAACAAATACATGAGGCGCATGGCCATAACCATGGAGAAACTGATATCACTATATATATATATATATATATATATATATATAT
>ML301373.1:6978-27256 GCA_005239505.1 Nicotiana paniculata
AACTTGCTGATAGGACGGTGAAGAGACCGTCGGGTATTCTGGATGATGTCTTGGTGCAAGTAGGGAAGTTTGTATTTCCTTCTGATTTTGTGATATTAGACTGCAAGGTGGATGAATAAATTCCCATATTTTGGGAAGGCCATTTTTGGCCACAGGCAGAGCTCTTATTGATTGTGAGACTGGTGAACTTAAGATGAGGCTTAACAATGAAGAAATCACTTTCAACGTGCATAAATCCATGAGGAAACCCAGTGAGTTTGCCAACTGCTCTCTTATTGATGCTATGAATGTGATACTAGAAAAAGATGATGCTTTCCTGTTTGTTGGGAACCCTTTGGATGAATGTTTCATGAATATGGATGATAAGAATGGTGAAGAACTAGTAGATTGGGTGTTAGCACTTGAGGAAAAAGAGGTATGGAAACAGGCTCTCGAATTTGCTTCATTACATTTAGAGAAAAGTGGGAACCTGCCGGTCGAGCCATTTAGTCAAAAACCACCCAGGTTGGAACTGAAATCAGAGGATGGTGATGTAGTCGAAAAGCTACTGGATTTAAACAAGAACATCGATGATACATACTTTGTTGAATCTAGTGTCGGTATTGTTGAGGTGTTGGTACATACTCCAACCATTTGTTCACATTGTATTTGGATGATAATATGCAAATGGAGTTATCCGAACCACCTGATGAGTTGAGGGATAAATAACAAGACGCTTACATTCTTGAGTTCTTCTTGCCAGAGAGTAAAGAGTACACATTTTATCGAAATGCCAAGAAGCGCTGATTAATATATTGTTTTATTGGGCCAGGCAGATTTGTTCCACCACCCCATGAGCATGATCATAGAGCAGAATCAAAAATGGGGGTTCAATTCAAAAGTTCAAAGTGGAGGCATAAAGTGATTAGAGCATGTGCTCGATGGAGCATAAAAGCGAGAGCAATGGGAAAGATGACGACACTAGTAGACCAGGGAGTTTCTTAAACCTTACTATTTCTTGTTTTGTCAATATGTGATGAACTGAGGACAATGCATGATTTAAGTGTGGGGTGCTGTATATAATTTTTGTGATTTGTTGTATGCATTCTTATTAGTAGTTTTAGTTTTTCATGTTGGTAAGTGTTTTTTTATTTTTTAAAGTAAGTTTTTATTTTTAGAAAGATGTGGACTCTTCCTGACGATGGATCTACTAGACAGTTTTCTTGAAGGAAGTAAGTCTAAAGAAAATACAAAAAATGATTTTTGTTTTAGGTAGTGTAGTAATTCCCCCTTGGTTTTCTTTGGACCACAGTTCTTTTCCAAGGGTTTTTAATTGAACCGGGTGTAGGTAGTTTTAAATTTTTAGGAGTAGAAATCATATGGTTGAGGGCTTAATAGTAGAAATATTTCGAAACGTGCTAATGCCTTGATAATAGTCAGTACTTTGGTTGTGACGCTTAGGCCTAATTTTTTACTCCAGGATAAATACCTTAAATAAGGAATTCTTAAGATTTGTTTAACTGCTTTGACTGGAGTGTCGTGATAGATCTAATCCTGAGTGAGTTATGTGCCAAGTGTGTGTGAGATTTGTATGTTATTNACCACATTACAAGCCATATCCCCTTTGTTTGAATCGATCTTATATTTGAACCTTGTCACCTCTTATAAGCACTGGAAATGTTATGAAATATGGAAAAATTAAAGTGTGGGGTGGTAGGTTGGTTTTTGAGGGGAATAATTGAAATAAGGAGAAAGGTGCGCTGTGTTGAAAAGTAAGAGTCACTTGAAAAAAAAAAAGAAGAAAAGAAGAAAAAATAATTAAATAAAATAAATGTTGTATTGTTGTGAAAGAAAAATACATGGGTGACTCTTAATGTAAGTGTTCTTAAAGAAGTATGGGGTAATAACGTTGTTGTGAAGGTTGAGTTCATTTACTATAAGTGTGAGGTTGAACGTTAAAGTTTATGTATTAAAGTGCTTAGGGAGGTGTAGTCACTCTTATATCCAAATGTATCCTACCCGTCCCACAACCTACATTACAACCGAATAAAGTCCTACTTGATCCTAGACTGAATGAGCTCGATTAGTAGAGTAGTACACTACGGGCAAGCCTATGGTGCATCTTGTGTGGCATATGAATATTAGTTTTGAGAGTGAGTGAATTCTTTCGATCTTGAGTTCCTAAGTGTTCTTAAATTATATTGTGTGAGGAACTAGCTCTTTGATTTGGTGATGGCACATGATTCATGAAGGAAAGGTAATGTTGTTGGCCTCTATGTTAGAGTAGTGAGTGGATTGTGAATAAAGCATTGTATATGTGAGTCGACTATTGGGGCGAGGATGTCACACCTTTGTGCTTGAACTGTTTTAAATATTCTTGGTATAACGTGTTAAGAGATTTGCTTAATAAGTTGTGTACATGAGTGTAGTTTGATTGCTCGAGGACGAGCAAATGTTTAAGTGTGGGGTATTGATGCGAGGCTAGAATTCATGGTTTAACATGTTATATGCCCTACATTTTATGTGCGTTAATGATAAAAATACACTTTTTATGTGCTTAATAGAGTCTATTTCATGTGTAGGTGAATTGGAGATGGAAACCGAGCTAAATGGATGCAGATACGTCGAAAATACGCTTGAGAGGCGCAGAGGGAACACCCTGGCCTTATCCAGGCGTTTGCCTCCTAAAGCCAGGCTGGCCCTAGCGTTAAGAGGGCGTTTTCCTCCTAAAGCCAGGCCTGGCCTGGCCTTATCCAGGCCTTAGAGCCAAAACGCCTGGTCTCCTGGTTCTGGTCAATTTCGAGTTTTGACGAGTTTAAGTGTTTCCCGGTTGAAATAGAAGTCTCCTACACGTTTAGGGTTTGTCCTAAACTTATAAATAGACCCCAAAAACACAACTAAAGTAGATTCGGAAGGCATTCAGGAGATTCGAAGAGATTAGAGGGATTCGGACGGCAAGACATCAAATTGTACAGATTTTCTTCATTACTTTGTAGTTTAACTATGCAAGTTATTTTAGATTTTATTCTTATGAACTTGTTTAGCTAACATCTTTAATCTAGGGTTTTGGTAGAACCCGTCGGGGGATGAAATTATTTTGTTATTAATATAGTTCCGAATGGTTGATTAATCTCTAATTGTTCAACTACGTTCTTGTTGTAGTTAATTGAATGGCCATAAATTAGCTGGGCCTATTTATTATATATCTACTTGAGAGAGAGTGCATATTTAGGTATTTGTTTGAACAACATCACTCCCGGAGCATAGACGAAAGTCATAACCGAGGGTTTAGAGGTTGGATTAGAGATAACGATACCTCGGGTGCAATCTAAAGTGAACTGTAATGCAATCTAGCTAGCGTAACTTGAGAGAGTGCGTCTAGTAAATTATCATAATTACTTGAGAGAGATTTATGGTAGATAGAGTGTTCATGATTGATAGAAACAACTAATCAAGCTATATGAAGTATCCGAGAAGTAAATTCACCGACGGGGGAAACCATAACCTTAGATCTTTATTACAATTGTTTACACCTTAGCGTAGTTAATCTTTAGTTTTAATCTTTAGTGTTAGTAATTTAAATAACATCAAGTGACAGTTGAGTATTCTAACAGCTTGCTTGATACGTAAATTCCCTGTGGGATCGACTCTGGGCATAATACCCCGGATTATATTTGCAACGCCCGCTTAGTCTTTTATTAGACATAGATGAGCGTGATCAAGGTCTAAGAGGGTTTCTGCCGTAAATGTCCAGTGGAAGGGCCAACCCGTTGAGGAGGCGACCCGGGAGTCCTGCGGAGTAGATGTCCACACTTATTCAGCACTTCATGTATGATTCTAGACCCGTTCGAAAACGAGCGTTTGTTTAAGAGGTGGAGAATGTAACGACCCGACCGGTCGTTTTGCGTTATCGGACCCCGTTCCCCCAAATGAAACTTGCCATAGCGGCTTTTTATGATTTATAACTTATGGGGACTGGTAGTCCGGGATTCAGAAGTGTTTAGAGTGCTATAGGAATAATTGGTTCCTTAAGGTTAGCCTTTAAGGCCAAGTTTAACTTCGGTCAACATTTTGGGTAAACGACCTCAGAATCGAGTTTCGTCGGTTCCGGTAGCTTCGTGTGATGATTTCGGACCTGGGCGTATGTTCGGAATGGGTTTCTGATGTCCCAGAGGCATTTCGGCGCCCAATATTGAAATAAGAAGTTCCTTAAATTCATATTTTGGTTTGGGACGTATTTTTGTGTTATCGAGGTCCGAATGGAATTCCGAGATAGGGAATAGTTCTGTTATGTTGATTATGACTTGTCTGCAAAATTTTGTTACATTCCGAGTTGTATAGGTCAGTTCAGCACATGATTAGCGCAGTCTAGAAAACATAAAGTTCTTAAGTTTGGTTCTTGGGGTTTAGGGGTGTGATTTTGAGTATTAGCATTGTTTTGGGTGTTACGAAGGCTCGAGCGAGTCCATATTATGATTTGGGACTCGTTGGTATATTTGGACTAGGGCTCGGGGTAGGCCCAGGTGCCTTTCGGGCACCTAACGGGGCTAAAAACCAGCAAAACATAGCTGCTGGTGCACTTGTTCTGGTGTGACCGCAGGTGCGGACCGCTCCTGCGGTCCCTAGCAATGCAGGTGCGATCCCCCAGTGATCGGGCCAATTATCGCAGGTGCGGACAATATTCCATAGGAGCGGAGTCACAAGTGGAGTCTCCACTCCGCAGGTGCGGGCCCAAGCTCCCCAACCCATTTCCGCAGGTGCGAGATTTCTCTCGCAAGTGCGAGATCGCAGGTGCGGTCCTCGAGCCGCAAGTGCGAAAACACTGTCCAGACAGTGTGTTTTTAGACACGGGTTTTAAACCCATTTTCTCATTTCGTTCTTCTTCCTTGGGTGATTTTCCACCATTGTTGAGGGGCTATCGACCTGATCATTTAAGGTAAGTAAACTTTACTCAAGAATTAGCTTCATGCATGGATTTCTAGCTTAATTAACTACATAAATTAGTGAAAAATCAAGCATTGGGTAGTAACCTAGAGCTTGTGATAATTTGAGAATTTTCCAGTGAATTTGCTATGAAATCAAGTAAGAATCGTATATTAATGATCCTTAGGCTTGGGCTGAGTGTTCCCTTCGAGAATTATTGGAATCCGAGCGTGCGGGCTCGGGGTTGGATTTTGGGAATTTCTCAAGAATGTTGAATTATTTAAAAATTAGGATAATTTCCCTATTTTGAGAATGCAGTGATGTCATTATACTGTATTTGGCTAGTTGCGAGTCCTCTGGTGTAGAGTTCGGAGATTCGGGCACATCCTTGGTTCGAGGGGTAGATTCGGCACGAGGCGAGTCTCTTTTCTAACCTTGTAAGAGGGAATTGTGCTCATAGGTGTTATATATGCTGTGTGTAATTGTTTTGGGGGCTACGTGCATACAACGTGATGAGAGTTCGTACGTAGTGACTATGTTATCGTGTGGAGTAGCTTTAGGGCTCACAAGCATGCCATTACGTGCCTTATGTGTATCTTTAGCCAAACTTTGAGCTGTTTATCATCTTTGAACCAGTATGCTTATTAGATTTGAACTAGTAGCAAAATGGTAGAGAGTTGCCTCTGAAATCCCGGTGAATAGATCTTTGTTACAATTATAGCCTCTACTAAGCTTATTGATAAATCCGGTATATATATATACCTTCAACACTCGAGTCGCTGGTATGATTCGCGATCGAGGGGAGCTTTATGTTAATTATATATATGAGTCAGCACTCGAGTCGCAGGTATGATTCGCGATCGAGGAGAGCTTTATGTTAATTATATATATGAGTCAGCACTCGAGTCGCAGGTATGATTCGCGATCGAGGAGAGCTTTATGTTAATTATATATATGAGTCAGCACTCGAGTCGCAGGTATGATTCGCGATCGAGGAGAGCTTTATGTTAATTATATATATGAGTCAGCACTCGACTTGCAGGTATGATTCGCGATCGAGGGGAGCTTTATGTTAATTATATATATGATTCAGCACTCGAGTTGAAGGTATGATTCGCGATCGAGGGGAGCTTTATGTTAATTACATATATGAGTCAGCACTCGAGTCGCATGTATGATTCACGATCTAGGGGAGCTTTATGTTAATTATATATATGAGTCAACACTCGAGTCATAGATGTGATTCGCGATCGAGGGGAGATTTATGTTAATTATATATATATATGAGTTAGTGTCTAGATATTTCCTCATGACTCAGGTCGGTTGTCCTACCCTTGTGTGCGCTTAAGGCTATTGGGTACTGTTTTCCATTGATATTGAATTGACAGATATTCGGGGGAAAAGGGGAAGTGTACATTGTTGCTTATTTTCAGTACTTACCTGGTTTTCTATATATGATAGATATCTGCTGCTTACTGTCTCACATGTCTACTGCATTTCGTATATCCTGTTTACATTATTACTGTTGGACCGTAGTGAGTGTCATGTCGACCTCTTGTTACTACCTCTTCGAGGTTAGGCGGGATACTCACTGGGTACATTTTTATTATGTACGCATGATGCACTTCTGTACTTAATTGTACAGGTTATGAGGCTGGTGTTTCTGGTTATCCAACCAGAGCTTGAATTATCCTCCGGACCGGACTCCACGGTGAGCTGCACCCCATGATGTTTCTCAGCTGTGCTTTGGAGTTATCTTTTGTCTATATTCTGTCTATTCCTCTCGACAGCAGTACACTCTTGTATTATCTTTTGTGTTTTCTACTAGTTCGTCTATTGACTTGTGACACTAATTCCTGACACATAGTAGACTCTTATTTGGGGATTGTGTATATATATATTGGTTCACGATTATTTTTGGCTTTATGTATTAAAATTGGTAAATGTTTCCGCTTTTATTTAAATAAGTTAAGTTTAAAACTTTGGGAAATATGTGGGATTTATATGTTAATAAGGAAAACCTCACTAGTAAACAATTGTTGGCTTGCGTGATTCAGGTGTTGGGCGCCATCACGACCCGTGTGGGATTTTGGGTCGTGACAGGTTATAGTTGTTTCCCTTGCCGGGATGTGATGATTTCTATTACTGTTTATGCTGTTAATGATATTGTTTGTGTTGTTGACTCCTTTTTCGGGATGTTGTGGTTTCTAATACTGGTTATGATGATAAAGATATTGTTTGTATTGTTGACTCGCTTGCCGGGATGTGGTGATTTATGGTTCATATTGTTGGTTTTTCCTTTCCAAAATGTTGTTCTTGATATTGTTTGGGTGAGGAATAGTGTAAAGCACGAAGGGTGATCCCGTGTATTTATTTATTCATTTATTGTGAGGATAAGAGTGTAAAAGCACGAAGGGTGATGCCGTGCCATGTTATGATATTAAAGCACGAAGGATAATGTCGTGCCATGTTATGATATTATAGCCCGAAGGGTAATTCCGTGCCATGTTATGCTATTAAAGCACGAAGGATAATTTCGTGCCGTATCTATTTATTTATTGTTAGGATGAGAGTAAAAGCACGAAGGGTGATGCCGTGCACTTGTTTTGGTGAGGATGAGAGTAAAAGCACTAAGGATGATGTCGTGCACTTGTTTTGGTGAGGATGAGAGTAAAAGAACGAAAGATGATGTCGTGCACTTGTCTTTGCATATTATTTTATTGTTCTATATTTTGATATTCCTAGTGATCTCTTACTGCATTTATTGGCAAGATTTGATATTCCTCCTGTACTGCATGGCAATTTCTTAGTTACAGACTGAGCTCCGGTGGATAAATCTTGAGGAGATTTTGATCAAGGGATTTTATTGAAAAGTATTATTGAAAAAGTAATGGTTTTGAAATTATTATATTTGAATGACTTTTACATCGAAAGCATATTTGAAAAGCACTAGCCTTGCCTAAAATGATTTTTGGAAGTCAATAATTGGGAAAACATCTTTGGGAAGTTTTGTATTTTGAAAGAAACTATGTTTTGCGTAATTCTCTCTACTAAATATATTTATATCTACTTTTGGAGAAAGTATGTTTTGAAAAGAAACTCTTCCATACAAAAATGATTTTATTTGCAAAAGTTTTTCATATGAACTGGTGTTTAAAGATTTCTACCAGTCATGGATTTTTAATGGCTAAGGCCCGATGTGAACAAACCGATGTGGAGTTGAGTTATTGGTGTTATCTATTGTATTGTGCTTCCTATCGATTCGACTTGTTTTGTTGTCCATCTTTCTGTGTATTTTTGTGTTGTTTCGTGATTGATTTCTGTAATTTCCTTCCGTTTTATATTGTCATTGTCGTAAATTATTCCGTGAAGCCTTAGGTAGATGTAACGTTCGGTCATTTATATATTCATGTTATTTATTTTGTAGACAAGTGGTGTCCTGACTAGTCCTCGTCACTGCTCCACCGAGGATAGTCTTTATACTTACTGGGCACGGTTTTGGTGTGCTCATACTACACTTCTGCACATTTTGTGTGCAGATCCAGGTATATATTGTAGTAGATGTGTGGATGATTGCCAAGGAGACTCAAGGTAACCTGCTGCTGTGTTCGCAGGCGTCTGAGTCACCTTCTTTGTGTTTATTATTCATACATTGTTGTATTTATTTCCAAACAGTTGTACTTAGAAGTTGTAGAAGATTCGTAGAACTTATGACTTGTATTACCGGTTTTGGGAAAGTTTGTGCATTCTGTTGAGATTCCATATCAAGACTGTTAGTTTTCCTTTTATTATTGTTGTTATTCAGTAACTGCTAGGCTTACCTAGTCCCTAAGACCAAGTGCCATTACGATATTCAACGGAGGGAAACTGGGTCGTGAGAGAAACATGTCTGAAACTCATCCGAGCCCTCGGGTCTCGAAAACAAACATCTACACATGTCTAAGAAAATCATACAAAATCGCTAGTACGATAAAAACTCAAAAGTAAAATCTAGAACTATGAACCCGACATCAAAAAACATGAATTTCAAAGTAAATTTCAACAACCTCTAGAATTGCAACAAAATGTCTGAATCCTATCAAATCAACTCCAAACGATACCAAATTTTACAGAAAAGTTCTAAATACTATAACGGACCTATTCCAAGTCCAAAAACCAAATTAAGACCCCGATAACAAAAAGTCAAACTTTTCAACTTCAAAATTGCCAATTATAGGCAAAATAACACAAATCAACTAGGGACTTCTGAATTCAATTTCGGGCATATGCCCAAGTCTAAAATCACTATACAAAGATATAGGAGCCATCAAAACACCGTTTCGTGTTTGTTTTCACAAAAGTCAACCATTCGTCAACATAAACAACTTAGGCTTCTAACCAAGAATCAAAGGGTCCAAATCAACCCGAAGTCTTCCCGGAACAAAACTAAGTAACCCCATAAGTCATAAAACCATAAACACACATGTGTGAAGCATCAAAATGGGAAATGGGGTGCAATTACACAAAATGGCCGGTCGGGTCGTTACATTCTCCCACTCCTTAAACAAACACATTCTCCCACTCTTTAAACAAATATTCGACCTCGAACGTGCATAAGGACATACCTGAAGTGACGAATACATGGGGATAGCGACTTTTCATGTCATGCTTGGTCTCCCAAATCGCTTCCTCAAGTTGATGGCCCCTCCATTGGACCTTTACTGAAGTAATGTTTTTTATCTCAACTTCTGGACATGTTTGTCCCAAATAGCCACCGTCTCCTCAATATAAGTCAAATCCTTATCCAATAAGGCTGAGATGAAGTCTAAAACATGAGACAAATCACCATAAACTTCTGGATCATAGAAACATAGAACACCGGATGAACTGCAGATAAGCTAGCTGGCAACACAAGCTTGTAGGCCACCTCACCAATACTCTCAAGGATCTCAAAAGGTTTGATATACCTAGGCTCAACTTTCCCTTCTTCTTGAACGTCATCACACACTTCATGGGTGAAACCCGGAGAAAAACTCACGCTCCAACCATTAATGCAACGTCACGAACTCTCCGATCTGCATCACTCTTATTTCTAGACTGGGATGTACGAAGCCGATCTCGAATCAACTTCACCTTCTCTAAGGCATCTAAAACCATATTCGTGCTTAAAAACCTAGCCTATTCCGGCCCAAACCAACCAACTTGAGAACGGCACCGTCTCCCATACAGGGCCTAGTAAAGAGCCATTTGAATAGTCGATTGCTAGCTGTTATTTTAGGCAAACTCCGCATGCGACAAGAACTCATTCAAAAACCCCCAAAATCCATAACACAAGAACGAAGCATATCCTCTAATATCTGAATGGTGCGTTTGGACTATCTGTTCATCTGGGGGTGAAATGGTGTACTCAACTCCACCCATGTGCCTAACTCATGTTGCATAGCTCTCTAGAAATGCGATGTAAATTGTGTGACCCGATTAAAGATTATGGATATCATCATGTGAGGAAGTCAAACAATCTAGTCAATATATGTCTGAGCCAGCTGCTCTGAAGAATGGGTACTCACCACCAGAATGAAATGAGCCGACTTGGTCAACCTATCATCAATCACCCATACAACGTTAAATTTCTTCTGAGTCTATGGGAGCCCAACAACAAAGTCCATAGTAACACGCTCCCACTTCCACTCAGGAATATCAAGTTTCTAGAGAAAACTGCCTGGCCTCTGGTGCTCATACTTCACTAGCCGACAATTTAGGCACTAAGCTACATAATCCACTATGTCTTTCTTCATTCTCCTCCACCAATAATGCTGCCTCAAATTATGATACATCTTAGTGGCACCCAGATGAATAGACTACCGCAAATTGTGAGCCTCTTCACGGATCATCTCACGCAACCCATCCACATTGGGCACACATAGTCGTCCCAGCATCCGCAACACCCTGTCATCTCCAATAGAAACCTCCTCGGCATCGCCGTGTTGTACTGTGTCCTCAAGGACAAGCAAATAAGGGTCGTCAAACTAACGCTATCTAATGTGATCATATAAAGATGACCGAGAAACCACCCAAGCAAGAACTCGACTTGGCTCAGAAATATCCAATCCGACAAACTGGTTGGCCAAGGCCCAAACTGTCCTAACACTCCCCCTTTCGACTCAAGGTATCGACAACCACAATGTCCTTCCTAGGATTATATAGAATGATGATATCATAGTATTTAAGCAACTCTAATCATCTCCGCTAATGCAAGTTAATATCTTTATGTTTGAACAAATATTGTAGACTCTGGTAGTCGGTATAGATCTCACATGGGATACCATATAAATAGTTCTAGCAAATCTTTAATGCATGAATAATAGTTTCCGCTTACAAGTCATTGACTAGATAATTATTGTCACGGACCTCTAACTGTTGAGACGTGTAGGCAATCACCCTACAGTCTTTTCATCAACATTGCGCCAAGCTCGAAGGCAACACCAACACTATAGCCATAGTCAAAGAAATCTTGATCTTTTGAAATCTCACCTTACACTCCTCAAACCATCTACATGGAGCACCATTCTGGGTTAATATAGTCATAGGTGCAATAATGGATGAGAAACCCTCTATGAAACAACGATAATACCCGGCGATGTCAAGGAAACTCCGACTCTCAGTAGCTGAAGATGCTATGGGCCAACTATGAACTGCTTCAATCTTGTTCGGATCTACCTTGATCCCCTCACCCAACACCATATGACCTAAAAAATCCACAGAATCTGTTAGACCCCAAATTTTCGTACGTAAAAGTACGTCTTAAGTCAATTGATGTAAGCTGAGAAATGATATCATAAGTGAAAGATCATAAAGTATTTATTAACCTAGAGATTTAAAATATTTAACATCATGGATAACAAGTACCAAAAGGTTTGGAAGGCTTAGAAGCTAAACAAATCGAAGAAAATAAGTTTCGTGAAGTCGATAACTTAGGAATGTTATGACATGTACTTTGCGGTGAGACTAGGTTTATTAACGTGATAAGAAAGTTATTTTATGGGTTTTTTTAGTCATTTGATAGTCATGGGTTATGTTTGAAGTCAAGCGAGTTGTGGAACAAAAGTTGACAAAGGTCATCAGAAGTTACATTCATAATGTGCTGAAAATTAGGTCAAATGCAGGAACGCTCTTGGAATTACTGGATGACCCACATATAAAATTGAATATTTATGAGTCTAGTTTCTAAATCATCAAACCGTATGTTAATATGACATCATAGTATCGAGATAATTGCATTTTCGCGAGACTGCATAAGCAGCTCCCAATGGGACCCACTTAAATGGTGGACGACCCTTGAATATTTTAAAGGGTTTAGAAGAATCATTTTTTTGTCATTTTGAACCAAGGAAAGTTACCAAACAATATAAACACCTCTCTAACAGTCCTCCATGGTTCCAAGTCGAATCCAAGTTTTTTTTGCCTAGACTTAACGTCAAAAATTAGCCTAAGTGAAGAAAATAGTCTCTATGGTATTGTGATGCCATTAAGGGTGCTTGTAAACTAAGAGAAGCTTTGGTTGGAGTTTGTTCTGATTATTAAGGTATGTATAAACCCTATTGATTGGTCTTAATATTATCTATGTGTTTCTTATGTTATTTGAATGAAGAATTACAAGATAGAACTTGAAGTTGGATAAGAAATTGGTGTCCCTTATTGGACTATTTCGGAGTTGTGTATATGATTTCATATGGCTGGAAAATATGGAAAATAAGTTTGGTATGATATTTTTAGTATTATTATGTTGGTTTATATGTCAATAATTTTGAGTAAATCGGTAACTAGAAAAGAAATGGCTATAAAGCACTTGGAAGTTGTACATAGTGATAATATCTTGTGTTAGGCTATTTTGGGTAACTTAGAAATTGAGTACAAGGTTGGAAATACTTTAAAAGGTATTTGTTATAATATTTTATATATTACTAAGATCAAGAATGAATGATAACGGGGTTGAAGGGTGCTAAAGGGATTCAATCCGAGCTTGCCGCTCGTCGTGATATGTTGATAACTTATTAATGAAATATTTTGTACCCTATTGTTGATGTTGTTAATATTATCAACCCTTGTTGTTTTTAGTATATGTTATATTAGGGGGACCTTATTATAGGGTAGATGCTGCCCAAGTTTATATAAACGAGCTACTAGTTTAAGTTGCAGACTTAGCCTTTACTCAACACTGGTTTTGAATCTCCTTATGCTATGGTATATTTAGTTGAGTTGTTTGAAGAATTTCTTGGAAGGTATTAAGGAATCCCCGGGGATAAGGTGTGTTAAAGCCATCCCTTCTTTCCATTTGGCATTATGCACATGATACAACGAAATGGGAAAACACGCAACTTTCAAATGTGACTCAATTCTTAGAAGTACTAGGGTTGCCTATGTTATTGATTCCCCATGTGTCCTATTATTATATCGTCTATTCGTGGGTCTCAGAAAATACATAAGTGATAAACTTTATTTCGTGATATTAACCGAAGGCATATTGATCTTATGACATTCTGCGAGATCTTATTGACTTACTTCTTATGCATTGCATTCATTTATACATGTTTACTAATTTATGACCAGATGGCGTCATATATGCGTATATTATATGTATATGAGGTATGGGGAAAGTTTATGCTTCTATATGCGCACCACCACCTGACTAGTTGGCATACATTGATGAATTCACCCACAGAGGCCGAGATGATATGATGGATGCCCTTAGAGGCTTGATGATGTTATGTACGCATATACCTATGGATGATATGACATTTATACTCATATGCATTACATTATAAATGTTTCATGATAAATAGAAATATTCAGACTTACGGGTTTAATTCTTTACTATATGTTTCTTTCATGTCTTTTAGACACTAAATTTCATGCCTTACATACTTGGTACTTTATTTGTACTGACATCCCTTTTCCCTGAGGACGCTGCATTTTATGCTCGGAGGTCCCGATAGACAGTTGACTGTCCTCCTAGTAGGCTATCAACTCAGCGGAAGGTGTTGGCGCACTCCACTTGCTTCGGAGTTCCCTATTTCGATAGTATGCTTTGGACATGTATAGATGCGTATGACAAGGCCCTGTCCCAGCTTTTATGACGTTTATATACTATTAAAGGCTTGTAGACATATGTCATGTATTTGGAATATGGCCTTTTCAACCTATGTTTTGATTGTATAATGATCATATCGGTCTTATAGGCCCATATGACATGTATAAGTTTGTATTCCATGTTTGGTCACCCTATGTCGAGTATTCTCTTATGTTTAATTTTGATTATCTCGTGATGACCTTTTCGACCCATTTACCCATGATAGTATGATAAGAACTGTAAAGCCCCGTGAAACTTTTTCCTAAAACCTGGGATCTCATGATGGCCTTTCCGACTTGTTGAAGGAAAATTTTGGAAAAATTGGGTGTTATTGTGGCCCATTATGCGGCTGCAGAATCACTCTGCGGGCTGCAGAATGGTCACAAAGTGAGGAAGTCATTAGGGCCATTTTTGGATGTCATTTCTGTAGGGCTCCTGAAAAAAAAAATTCACTATGTAATTTAAGGTTTTGTGGTGTCAAGGTAGGTAATACATTGTACTTCCAGAGTTTCGAGATTGAACGATACGCTGAGGAGTTGAAAATTTTTTTTCGCAGCTAGACCAGGCTTTAGGTAGATAAAGCCTGGATAAAGCCAAGCCAGACCAGGCTTTAGGTAGATAAAGCCCCGAAAGCCAGGCCAGTCCAGGCTTTAGGTAGATAAAGCCCGAGTAAAGCCAGGCCAGACCAGGATCTAGGTAGATAAAGCTTGGATAAAGCCAGGTCTGAAATGTTGGACTATCCATTTTTTTATCTTTTATAACCCGACCCAGACCCATATAAAACCCATTCCCCCTCATTTTTAACGATCATCTGATAATATAGAGAGAAGCAAGAGTGAGTTCTAGAGAGATAAAGTCACAAACTTCATCAAATTCATCATCCTTCATCACTCAAGCTTGGAACTAATCAAGTAGGACACAAAGTTATTCACCACAAGAGGTAAGCTTCCACCCCATTACCCTTAATTCTCAGATTCTAGTTGAAATGAAGCACGCATAGGTTAGTTCTTGGAGATGGGGTTAAGAGTCTTGCATGCATGTATCAAATCTTCCATAATCTAGTAAAAGAGAGTAGATTAGAGTAATCTCCACTGAAAAGGGATCATGCAATCTAAGGGAACACATAGTGTTTGATAGAAAACTCAAATGAGTTGAAGGTTCCTAATTCTAATTTTAAATGTGTTTTGATGTACCTCTCTTATTATGTGCAAAGCTCGTAAATTCTCGAGGGTATCCATATGAAAGTATGTGTTGATGAATGAAAGAATGTTAATGTGCCCAAGTGTGGGAATGTATATAATGGCTAAAAGCCGTGTGTGGAAAGTAATGAAAAAGGGTATTGTGAAATGATGTAAATGAGTTGAACGATTATGGTAACACCGTGTACATGAATTATTGCTTGGTGAGAACTATGGTTCCATGGGCCCAAATAAACAAATTCTTGATATGAACTTGTGTTTCTTAAAATGATGATTCTTGTGATGTGATTGTTTGTGGTTGTTGTTATGAATTTAAATTGTCAGGCGGGGTCAGGTTGTGCGCTGTAACACGAAGTAATAAGGATGATGGGTTGTGGTGATAAGGGTGGCTGAGATAATAAGGGTGGCCGAGGTAATAAGGATGGAATGTGATCATTATCACTACTGAAATGAAAGTCTATGGAACTCTTGAATATGGTGATTTTGAAAGGAGAAAAGGAGAGATTGTGAAACTTGTTGATTTTTGTTGTTTCTTTCCACGTGCATTGGTTGATTGGTTCTATTACTTCCTCTTGGTTGTGTATTGTTTAATTTGTTCCGTGTTAATTGTCTGAGTATGTGAAAATTGGGTGTTCTAAATATGTTGAGGCATGATGCCCTACTCTCTGACTGTCAAGATGAAATTCATGTATTTGCTATTTGGAATTGTGGAAAGGTGATTTACTTGTGAATGTTTTGCCATGTGTAAGGTTGGTTAAGTACCCTAATGTGCCGGTATGAAAGATTGGTAGCGAACTCAAGTATGTGAATATGATTAGGTGCTAAGAGCTATGAAATGATATGATAAACAGGAATTGTGGTTGATTCAGTCATACTACACTGATTTTGGAAATGTCTTATTTTGACTCGTGTTTTGGGCAATGATTTGTTGTGACTTGATATCGTATGGGGGATTGGGTGTACTGAGAATGTGTCCTTACGATGAAATTCTCTGTGAATATGGTGTTGTTGGAAAGGAAAAAGGGGAATCTGTGGAACTTGTGATTTTGATTGTTTCTATTTCTGTGCAATGCTTGCTAATCCTATTATTGTCTCTTGTCTGTGCATTGCTGATCTTACTTAGAGTAAAGTTTGTTCATACATACCAGTACAATTCAAATGTACTGACGTCCCTTTTGCCGGGGGCGCTACATTCTTATGATGATTGTAGGTGGTTCCGCAGTAGGTAATTCAGCCCACCGACCGTAGTGCCTCCTCTCCATTCCGTCAGCTGCATTGGCGAGCCCCACTTCCTCTCAAGGCCATGTGTGGTTCATGCCACCTTCTTTTGAGTTTATTGTGTATTGTAAGGTATAGCCGGGGCCTTATTGCCGACAGGTAATGTTATGTTTCTAGTATTCGTAGAGGTTCCGTAGACACAATGTGGGTAGTGTACATATGTATTTTGGATAAGTAATAGTACGGTTTGGAATCGTGGTCCACGTTGTAAATGTTGTATGCATTTTGTAAGTATTTGGTATCATATGTTGGATATGATAAAAAGTAGAAATGAATTCATGTCGTAAGTTTATGCTTAAGTTATAAATGGCTATTTCACATGCATTATGTATATGGAAATCACGGGGTAATACGTGGGACCGGAAAGGAAAATCAGGTTCACTTGACCGGGTTCATTCGGTTAGGCGCCTGTCTCGTCCCTCGATTTTGGGGCGTAACAATTTCGCGGCCCATTATGCGATCGCAAAATGATTTTTCAGGCCGCACACTTATCTCAGAGCCAGCTTGGAAATCTTGCGGAGGGATGTTCTACGACGCATTATGTGACCGAAGAAAAGGTCTACGGACCGCATAAGGGCCGCAAAGTGTGGCAGACTAGCCCAATTTCGGAGGGCCATTTTGCGAACCGCAGAAGCATTCTGCGGTCGCATATGCATTTGCATATCTCGTTTCGGAGTTTCATTTTTAGGTTTTAGAACCCGACCTTCTTTTTATAAAATACTGTTAGGGGGAATTTTAGAAAGATAAAACTATATTTTAGAGAGAGAGGAAAGTGTTCTAGAGTAAGAAGAGGTCTTCTAAACTATTATCATCAATCTTTGGATAAATCTTGGAATATGAACAAGGAAATCACACCAGGTCTTCATCCTTGAGGTAAGATTCTACACCCTTACTCTTAATTTCGAAATTTAACTAGA
Organism: Nicotiana paniculata; assembly: GCA_005239505.1. Classification (NCBI taxonomy): domain Eukaryota; kingdom Viridiplantae; phylum Streptophyta; class Magnoliopsida; order Solanales; family Solanaceae; genus Nicotiana; species Nicotiana paniculata. Next base: position 24,381 of record ML301373.1, read on the forward strand.
AACATGCAATTAATAAGATAATTCATGGGTAAAAGAAGTTGTTTAGTTTACATGCATGTTTGATCATGGGGTGTAGGGAGATTGTTGAGCTAAAAATGGTAAAGAATGTGTTGTGGGATGATGGAATCCTCCATGAATGGACCTTAAAACCTTAAAAAACTTAGTGCTTGATAAAAATTCTCAAATGAGCTAGAACCATGATCATCTTCCTCATTTTGGTTCAATTTGTTACTTTTCTAAAATAGATTGAAACTAAGATTTCCGGAACATTTTAGAGTTAAGGAAGTTCAATTAAGGTATGTTGGCTAAACTCTTTTCTTAAAAATTGAACCCCACAATATCCATGTAAGTATCGAGTTGCTCATTGTGAATTGATTACCCGGATAAGCTAATGTCAAAAGACATATGTGATCAATATGTAATTGAAATGCTCTTGTTATGTTGTACTACTATTTGACAATGTGTTAAAAGCATGGGTCGCATATCTAAATGCCTTGACTTCAAGTTCTATTTCAAATGAAAGCTAATGAAACATTGTGTAAGAAATCGTAATGTTTCTAGAACTACTATATGCTCAAGTGTGTGCTTAAATGTCTTGAATAGAAATTTCTTGTTATTTTAAATTCCATGATGATGGTTGAAAGTAAAAAGGTGTGCATGAAATAAGAAATAAGTAACGCGAAATGTGAAATATGAAATGTGAAATATGAAACATGACCAATGTGTCAAGAGAAATAATTATCGGTGTGTGGTGAACCACATCTATGATTAGGAGGATACTTGGAAATTTAGGAATAATGACCTACTTTGATGTTCTCGATCATGCGATAAAGTTGATTTTACATTTTTTTTCATCTTTTAACTCGTGCAGTGCTCTAACTTTGAGTAAATGGCGCCTAAGAAGAAGGCAAGAAATGGCCAAGGAGCCATTTTACCCCAAGATTTACGGTTGATTCTATCATTGATGATGCAGGTGAACCCGAGGGGTGAGGATATTCCCCCAATTACTACACCAACTAGTTCTACTATTCCTACTCAGGCTGCACTAGTTCCTACACCCGATGAGGGTACAACAAATCTTCCAACCGATATTCTAGATCCACCTCCAGCCCCAGCTTCCAGTTCCAGTGTTTCTGATGAGGATCTTAGGGGAGCCATACATATGTTGGCTCACATAGTGGCTTCCTAGGGCCCGAGATCAAATGTTTCCCCCACTTCTTCTAGTCGGCAAGGGGACTCTATTGGTTCCAAGGTTAGTAGGTTTCTTCAGTTGGATCCTCAAGTGTTCACAGGTACTGATCCCGAAGAGGATCCCCATTAATTCATTGATGAAATGCACAAGACCCTCAGAGTTATGCGTGCTAGTGAGACAGAAGGAGTGGAGTTATCCTCCTACCGCCTGAAGGAGTGGCATATTCTTGATTTGAGATGTGGGAGGACTCTCGTGAGGAGGGGATACCTACGGTGAGGTGGAGTGAGTTTGCATATGATTTCATGGATCGTTTATTGCCTGCCGAAACTAAGGCAGCTCGTGCCGCAGAGTTTGAGAACCTTAAACAGGGTAGTAAGAGTGTGTGGAAGTACAATATGGAGTTCGCGCGCCTGTCCAAGTATGTTATTCATATGTTGCCCACTATGGAGGCTAGAGTATGCTGGTTTATACAGGGCCTTATCCCCCTGGTTATCAATAAGTTTGCTACAACTGCTTTAAATTCTGACATGAACTATGGGAAGATGGTAGCATTTTCTTAAGCTACGGAGAATCGTAAGTTAAAGAATATAATGGAGCAAGAGGGTAGCAAAAAGTCTCAATAAAACGGGAAACCTGGGAATTCATTTGATGGAAGTAGGTCAGCATTTAGGGGAGGTTCATCAGAGCTAACCCAGTCTTCAGCCAGTGCACCTCCATCAGGGCCCAGTCAGTAGTAGTGGAGTCGTTTCAGTCCCAGTCAGGGCAAAAATGACCCCACCAGCAAGGCCAGTCCGGAGGAGTTTCTAGCAGTAGTGAAGGCCCCTGTGAATCTATTATACGAACTTACCCATATGCTACGCGTGCAGATTGAGGGGTCACATTAAGAGGAACTGTTGTTCGCCCCGCCAGGGTGTGGGCAGGAGTACAACATAGTCGTCCAGTTCTGTAGCTACTACATCTGCAATACCTCATCCACCTCAAGGCACTTCAGCACCCGCAGGGTGCGGTGTAGCTAGGGGTGGTGCGCAGAGTTCGGGAGGACTCAACCGTTTTTATGGCATGAGTGGTCGGTAGAGTGCAGAGGCTTGTCCAGACGTTGTCATAGGTATATTGAATGTCTAATCTCATGACGTGTATGCTCTTATTGATCCCGATTCCACTTTTTCCTATGTTACTCCTTATGTTGCTATGGAATTTGGGATAGAACCGGAACAGTTTCACGAGCCATTCTCTGTATCTACTTTGGCTGGCAAGTCTATTATGTCCACAAGGGTTTATTAGGGTTGTTGATGAGTGTCTAGAATTCATGATTTTAAGCATTATATACCTCGCATTTTATGAGCTTTAATGATAAAATACACGTCATATGTGCCTAATAGGGTTTGTTTTATGTGTAGGTGAATTGGAAATGGAAACGGGGCTAAACAGATGCAAATACGTCGAAGAATATGCGAGAGGGGACACCCGGACGATAGCCGGGCACCAAGCCAAACAGCCTGGGGTAACCTGGCGTTACCCAGGCGTTAGAGCCATAACGCCTGGGGGGTCCTGGCGTTACCCAGGCGTTAGAGCCATAACGCCTGGGGGGTCCTGGCGTTACCCAGGCGTTTGGGCTGAAACACCAGGGTCCCGGGACGGCCAGAAATCAAGTTTTGACGGGTTTTAAGTGTTTCCAAGTTAGAAT